>OX411309.1:124472207-124709707 GCA_948150685.1 Rhaphigaster nebulosa | reverse complement strand
AATTGAGCTGCTACAGTGAGAAAAAATTCCACGCTCCAGAGAATGAATTAATCAAAGTTTGTTGATTATTAATGGGCTCATTGAGTACTAATCCTACGTGTTGAGGGGGTATTAATTGCATTACAAAAAGATACTAAGCTCTCATTACAGTATAGTTCTTCGTGGTAACGACGCGTGTATTGGGGGGAGGGAAGGAGAGGGGTTCTGCGTTTCGTGTAAACCCGATAGTCTAGAAAAGAAGAGTAACTCAATACGAGAAGGTCGGGAGGCTTCATGACATACAAGAAAAGCATTCCGAAGGAGAAGCAAGCATAAATCAGTTCATAAATTACTACTGCTACCATTCAGAATTTACTATGAATAAATTAAAATTATAATAGAAAAAATAATCACTAAAATATAACTAATGTATTTAAAAAAAAAAAAAAATTCACTTAACTTTCACTGACACGCCCATACTGTCACTTCACTTTCTGCAGTTGACAGGGCCTGTTAATCGGTGAAACCGACAAATAATTATTTATTTTTTTATTTGCCTTTCTATTAATTTTTTTCTTAAATAAAAAGTCAAGATGGCACTCAAAAAGTCTAGCACACTATTTTTTTTTCCAGAATGAGGCTGCGAGAATTTCAGAAAGCAAAGTAAAAAGATAATAAAATAAATAAGGTACTTACTTTGTAAAGAAATAATCATGAACTTGTGAAACTAATGTTAGCGATTCGAAAATTTGTAGGTTTTTTGTCATCAAAATAAATGAGAATAATATATATATATATATATATATATATAATACAGTCGAACCTCGATATATCGAACCTCATGGGGAAAGAGAAAGCTTTGAATCGAATTATCAAGAATTTTGATATTTTGACTCACTTCGATGTACAGAGATTCACACTAAAATAATAGTATACTTACTGCAAGGAGAGAAAAATTGAAGACATTATGTGGATGAAGGTGTTATGTTAAAAATTTTAAATTTTGAGAAAATTACAATAAAGTTTTTTTAATGTAGTTTTTCATACAGGAAGTGAAAACATTTTTTTTTTTTTGTCATGAGAATTGAAAACTTACAATCATGTCAGACATCAAAGAACAAATTTGGTTCCGTGTCTGTCAGTAGTTAATTCAACGTGACGGGCATAACAACTACTACCGTCAATCCGATATTGATAAAATTTTCAGATATTTAATATCTCGATGGCCTAACATCACATTCCATCCACTTTCGTTTACGCACGCGCAAACGCTTTTTTTCATGACAAATCTATATTACGAAAATGGCTTGTCCGATTTGGCCCAAAGTTGGAGGAAAGTTCGTGATTAGAATAAAAATGGTCCAGTATAAATTTTATCAAAACCCATCGCATTTCTTCGCATTAACATGAGCTAACTTCTTTTTTTTAAGAAATGATCAATTAAATCTCCTGATAAATCATGCGATTTATCAAGAATCTTGGGTTGTTAATACTACGAGGCTTTGCTAAGCACACAACGCTCTAATTCGTAAGAAAAAATCTATTTTCAAAAATTTGTTGCAACGCACCTTCATTCACTCATGACTTCTACTAAATTTTCTTAAATTATAAAATGCTGTTACAGTGATAATATATGTATAGAAAAACGATGTCTACATTGATTATTAAACTGGCAGCTTTGAAAAAAATCTGAAATTCTAGTTTATCTACCTGAAAATGTCACTGTATGTATGCAATGCCTGAAATCTATGATATAATCTATTCTTTTATGCGGGATATTACATATATTTGATGAACATGCAATTTCAATAAGATTATTATAAAAATTTCTAAAGAAAGCAATAAATTTCCTTTTAATCCCGCCAAAAGGTCCCATTGAGCAATATCCTCAGCTGTAGGACAATAGGAATGAAATTGAATACGGTAATTTTATTGTGCGAAAGGATCTACCGAGGGCGGACAACCACCCCCACTCGCCTACAGATTGCGTCACAGTTCCTTATATATACAACTGCTACCCGAGCTGCAATGAATTGAGACAGTATAGCATTTGTAACTGTCTGATCGTTTGTCTTCCATATAATAGTCAATAGTACCGCGAAGAAGGAAATCCCGGGGGTTGATAGAAAGGGAACTAAAGATAAAAATAGCCAAGGATTTAAGGACTAGGGGAGAGGGACGAAATATTTTCACGAAAAAATGAAAAGTTGATTTCAACCTTAGAGCATGGCAGGTTGCTGCTAGAGATGTTGGAAAAATATTGATTATTACTTAGAGAAAAAAAACAAAAACAATAAACATAGAAGAGCACAAGTAGATATCTGGTTATGGTCTCATTCTAAAGTATAATGTTGATTTAAAAGTCTGAATTGGAATTGATGGACTAAATGCGGTAATAATTTCCGTAAAGACCCGAGTCAGACAGGACACTGATCCGAATGAATGATTCACGAACTAAATGTTGAGATAACGACCGAGCACAAACCACAACTTTTTATCAAAGCAACCTTCAATGGTTCACAGGCTATGGCTTACCATTCTCCTTGGCATTAACTAGCTTTAGCTCTAATATTATTTATTTCAGATTAATATGGTTTCCTCAGCAGTGAGTTTTTTTTTTTTTTTGCTTATTTATGGGATGAATTCCACGTCTTCTTTTTCTTTTCGGGTATAACATTTAAATTAATTTTAATTTGACTTAACTCATTCTCTAGTTAATAACCAACCAATTATTATATTATAGCCTGGAGTTTTACTGGAAAGCATTGAATTAAAAAAGATCCAGAACCTTTACTTTTTAAGTTTTAATAATTTTAAATATTTTTGAGGTGCTTTCAAGAAAGAAAACACATATATAAGTGTAAACTTATTATTAAAGTGTGTCGACGTTTCAGCCTAAGTTGCAGACCTTCATCAAGTCTTAGCAAGCAAGATAAAACCATGAAAGTATAAAATCAACGTAGATGTGTCGTTTACCTTATTGTAATTAATTTTTTAGAGATGGATAAATTATTTGCCACTTCTATAAATTTGTTTTATTGAAAACTAGTTTCGAATGTTATACATTCCTCCTCAGTTCTAAAAACTCACAAAAAAAAATGCAAAAATAAGCAATTCAAAATATACTTTGGTATTATTATACATATTAAATTAGATTAATATAAATCAGTATAATAAAACATTTATGAATTATGAATTTAATTAAGACAAGAAATCAAATACATGTTGGTACTCACCAAGGTTTAAATGGATTATATCAAACAGAAAAGTTTGTACTGGTTTCTTCTCGCATTGAACTAACAATGAACGAACGGTAGGTAGCATGTTATAGATAAACGGCTTAAGGGTCAGGGTTTTTCCAGTAATGCCGGTGAGTAATTGGTTTTTCTGTTATAGATGGGAATAAATTTAAGATTGGACTATTGGAGATATTTATTTGGTCATTTAAGCAAAAATCTGGATTCGATTTGAAGGATTTTATTATTTCAAGTGCTTCATATATATTTAATTTGAGGCTGTTTTCAACGTGATGTATTAATTTAACTCCCGAGTCTTTGATGAATTTATGATTAAAATGAAAAAAATCACTAATTTAATATGTATAATAATACCAAACTATATTTTGAATAGCTTATTTTTGAATTTTTTTTTGTGTGTTTTTAGAACTGAGGATGAATGTATAACATTCGAAACTAGTTTTCAATAAAACAAATTCATAGAAGTGGCAAATAATTTATCAATCCCTAATTAGATTTATCCTTCTATATTATCATGCGGATGTCAACTAATTCGTTTTTTATTGAGTAATATTACATCCTGTCTCAATAAAGAACAATAGTAATAAAGGTTAAAGAGATCATTCACACCATATTTACAGAAAAATAAATAAATAAAATAATAGCAAAATAATAAATAAGAAGAAAGAAAGAAAAAAAATATATAGGCTTATCAGGAAATACTTGAATTTTCATGATTAATGTTCTACACCTCAGGCCGTAACGTCGACACACATTTTAAAAATAACTTTACACTTATCTGTGTCTTTTCTTTCTTGACGAACCTCCAAATATCTACTTAATCAATGATATCTCTTAAATAAAAAAATAAATACAATCTGAAATTCATACTGATACTGCCGCTAAAGAAGCTTTCCTACTAAAAGGAACTGAAGGGATTTATATACCAAATATTTAGTTAAAAATAAAAATTCAGTGCCTTTAGTATGATGGTAGTGATTATTTGCATTGATTGTGGTTGGAGAAGGCAAAAGTAAAACTTACGAAAAGTAAATTAAAAAATATAATAATACGCTTATTAATTTATATTAAAGTTCATTAAGAATAAAATTTACAAGACAATCATACAAAGAAAATGGAAAGTCATTAGTAAGAAATTCCAATTGATTAAATTGAATCAATCCTTTTACAGAGCATAATGGTTATACCGGAACCGAAGCTTGTCAGGGACACCGCAACATAATTAAATTTTATGTAATCTAGTTTGGCGGAGAGCATACTATATCTTTAAAGGAATATATTTCTCATATAATTAAAAAAATAATTAAATTATAGAAAATCCGACGTATTTTCACAAATGTGGAAATTTGATATTGTCAGCGACGATTAACTGTAATCGGTTAAAATGTTAAATATTTCCAGATCGCGTGGGTTCACAAACCAATCCACGTGGGAGTCGAGGAACAGCTGGCAGATGCATACTAATGGCATTGTAAGCAACAAACTCTTGTTTATTAAAATACCGCAAACACGAGTAACATCGACGTAGTTTTTTGAAAAAGAAAAAAAAAATAATTAGAAATTTAGGTTTCAATTTATTATGGGACGTAAACACCACCTCTATCGATTCCCGCTCACGATATATCGAAAAAAATTGGGAATGGTAAAAAAATCGACTATTGATGACATAGGCACCAAATACTGACGACTCTCATTCGCAACTTTGACCTTGACCAGTGCTAAAAGCCTTAACAATATATTGTAATTATAAAGGTTTTGTCAACTTAATAATCTCCTACAACATACAATAAAGAAAAAAAAAACAATAGATTTTTATTAAATGTTTCATTTAGCAAACTTGGTTACGGTGCTGATGCCTATTTCAAAAAACCACTTCGATATATATTTACAAATAAATAAATAGATAATACATTTTTATCTTTATCTTATCTTTATCTTATTTTTATCTCTATCTAATAGGGTAAAATATAATCTCTAAAATTTTAAAGATATTGTTTGCTAAACAAATTCAGTTTCACTAATCGAATTTGTGATTTTCATTTAAGTAACGACATAAAATCACAATTTTTAGAGCGTTCAAGATTAATAAAACATATGAAATTCAGTACTTCATATTTTACTTCAATTTAAAAATAAGCAACTTACTATTAAAGAAAATGTATTATAATTTCAATGCCTCCTTATTAAATAATATATAAATTTCTTATTTAACTTTATAAGAAATCTACATTTTATTTTATTTTTTCAAAAAAAATAAATAATTTTAGCTCATTTTATTCATTATACTTATACTTCCTTCTTAAGGTTGAGGAATTTAATACATATAAGTGAACCTACAAATTACACGGCCTTACGTAGTCTGTTCTTCATTTTAAGTAATTTCATGAATAATACATGAACATACCAGAGTGGGTTAGTTGAGATTTTGTTGAATGTAAGTTGAACCACGGATCTTGTCCATTAGTTCTAATACCATCCCACTACTCTTTTCTGATAATATTCGGTGCCTCGGCTCCCTCAAGGACGTAAGTCTAACCAGGCATCTGTATACTGTTGATATTAATAATATTACTAAACAGAACATTTCTTCCTCCTTGGGGAAAAAAAGGGCTTAAAATATTGGGGAAAGCTAAATTTTCGAACAATAAAAAATCCTCCTTAACATCTGGAACAATGAACTTTACCAGTATGTTGCAAGTTGCAGCTTAGTGTCATTCTTATGTCACACAGTTATTACAGTTGGCATTTAGCTGCAACTGCTCGAATTGCAATATCATTCCAGCGATTGGTTTCATAAACTATTATAGTGCAGGGATCTCTACGTTCCTATCAGACATAAGGGGTTGAATTAATAGATTTGTATTGCAACCTGTTACAATATGTCCTCACAAAGCTAATGAGTCACGTAACGACGATTACACACTTCACGCATTGACAACGATGCACCTAATGGCTCACTAGTAATTAATCACCTTCGTACTATTACACCCTGAGGAACTCCTTGTTCATAACGCTCAAGATGAGCGGTGATATTTTGAGTTACATAGTCCACAACGCACAAGATTGTTATTTCGAAGTTTGATAAATTAATTACCTAACATTATCAACTTCAATTGAATTTATGTTTTTTTTTTTACGATACGACACTCAATTAATTCTTAAGTGAAATTAAACGAAAAATCAGAGGAGGGAGTTCTAGCATAGAGCGCTTCCTATACTGATCGAATCTCACTATTGTATTTTCCGTGACACTAAAATTTTACTTGATATTAACTTATTGGGATTTGTATTAGAAGGTTGGGAACCGTGCTTCATCAGCACATGTTTCCCGGGTTTACTCAATCCTGAAGAAAGTAAATACCGAAAATTAGATAGAGGATAAATTAGAAAGCTAGAGCACGCTCCCAAAGGATCGTAAGATCGTCCCCCTTTCTTGGTTGATGCGGAGTTTGTTTATTTACACAATAAATTTTTAAAAAATCTAAATTTTTACATACAAAATATTTAAAGAAAAATAAGAACCCCGCCTACGGATTTTTTTTTTTTTTTTTTTTTATCTTATAAACCTATCCGTTCAAACGGACGGAATGTAATTGTAATATACTTAAACACATTAGTGGATATTTGGTGGTGTTGACGTCAATGAATATTGAAAGTTGGTGTTGAAGTCGGATGCTTTCCACACCCAAACGAAAATCAAGACTGTTCAATACATAAATTTATTTTCTGTATTTTGGCATACACAGATTTTTTAAAATATTTTAATAAGCGTTAAATCGCCTTTCCTATTTCTATTAAGCATAATATGACAGGTTATTGTTAATGGTTACCAACCTATTCTAAACAGAACGAGAAGTTCGCACAGATGCATGTGCTTGCATGGAGCCGTAACGTGTGGTGGAAGGCAACCGACTACTACACCAAGGTTCAATATTCATGGACGTCTATTTCCTCAACAACACGCCAATGTGTTTAAGTAGATATTCAAGTAAATTCAGTCCTTTAGGTCGGATAGGATTATAAGATAAAAAAAGTTTATTCCGTGGTCGGCGTTTTATTTTTCATTAAATATTTTTTAAGTACAAATTTAGTTGTTAAATTTATTGAGTAAATAAATAAGTCCTATAACAACCAATACATTGTCTCGATTTTACGATCGTTTGGGCGCGTGTTAAACTTTATTTTTTAGCCGATAGTTTTTCAAGTATTTTATATTACATTACAGTAGTTATTTTCTCGACTGTTAATAATATTAGATTTTTTGAGGATCTTGAAAACTTAAATATATACATAAATAAATTAAGTATCCTTATTTGGAAGTTAAATAACCATTTTATCATTCTAATGCCATATGGTAGCTATACATATTGCAGTTTTATATATACAGAAGCAGTTATATATATAGAGAAAACAATAATTTTGGTTATTATTAGCTGTCATATGCTCCCTAATGTCAGACTCAAAGCAGAAAAGCCATGTGGTCTAAAACCAAAATAAATCTAGCTTAAATATACTGATGACCTCGTAGAAACTACACAGTACCAAATCTCTACTTTAAAGAACATTCTGATATTTTTATAAATTTAATTCAGCAATAATACATTAATCTTAATAATTATATTGATAATAATAATAATTATTACTGATTGTTTTTTTTTTTTTAAATCAAAGAAATTTGATCGTAATGAATGAAAAATCAGGTAAGCAATTTTTTTTTTTTTTTAAATGAATCAGAATGAAAAGTTACATTCTTCAAGGACGTTAGAATGCAGAAAATATCCTGAGAGTAATAAAATATTAATGAGTTTTATTAATACAGTAAAACTATAAGCATTTCTATATAGGGTTTTGTCCCAGGAAGATTTAATATCTTTTTAGGGATTAGTGAAGAGAAATATACCAACTTTAAATTCCTTTATTGAATTTACAAATATGGCTGATAACAAATTGGGACAATTAAAGGAAAAGTTGTCTATAAAATCTTACTTAGACCACATATTTAAATTCAATAAAGGAATTTAAAATTGGAAGATCTCTTCACTAATCCCTACAGAAACTAAAGGGCTTCATTAAAGCATAAATTATTTCTTCATCTCCTTAACTATCAATCTTTAGTTTAGTGTGTATGTAAGTATTAAGTTATTGCTATGTTTGTTTTATTTATTGTTATTTTGTTGTTTATTAGGCCACATTGGTATACAAGATGTGTAAGTATGTTTTATTTCGCAGACAGTTACATGCTTCTTTTTTATTCCATGATCTTATAAATTAATTATTTTATAAAATTATTTCAAGCCAGACAATTGCTTGGTTTTGTACATTTTTTTGTTATTCTAAGGGAACTAGATGTCCCAGAATAAAATTTAATTTTCATTCATTCATTCATGTTTTTTTTCCGCACACTAGAGCCCAGGAAATGTACATCACCATTCTGATCCATTTAGAAAACAAAATATGGTCTATCTGTTTTTTCTCCTTACTCTTCATTTTACATTGTTTACATAAATAATGAATTCATTGTAGTTTATCACTATTAACTTAAAAAAGAAAAAAGAAAGTACTATTGCAATAAGAAAAAACTATTTTAGATACCAATACTAAATTATAGTTTCAGTAACATAGACAGAATTTAATTTTATGAAAAGTAAATGATTTAATATTCAGATATTGCATATACTGGCTTGAATTGACAAAAAAGGAACTATGAAATTAAATTTGATTCTTATAATTTTTTTAATTTTTTTTTCCTAATTTTCTTATCAATATTTTGGATACAAATTAATTAATTTAACAAACTTGAGTAAATACTTCAAATTTAGTAAGAGTTGTTGCGTGTATTAAAAGTTATGAAATAGTTAGGGAGCAAATATTAGTAATGATTTCAGCTTTGATATTGGGAGTTTAACTTTGATAATTCGAAGAACTTATATGAATAATATAATTGGAATCCTTCTAAAAAGCATCTGTCAAAATCATAATTAATTGTACATTAATAATTATTATAGGAGCAATCGTATAATAACATAAATCAGGGATTCGCGACTTTTTTGGGTTTTCGAATAAGTACCTCAAATTGGTTTTGAGTTTCACTTTTTAAAATGCTTAATTGTAAATATATACAGTGCCTACTTTAACACTGAATTACAATTCAGTGTGCATATTTTGAAAAAAAAATCCTATTTGATTCATAACATAGATACCTTCTAGACCCTCATTTCCCAGTCGGAGAAATCGTGAACTATCACAAAACCGCTTGGAAGATGTAATTAATTACATCTTACAGGATTTCATATTATATTTGCATTTCAAGTATTTAGAAAGATTCATGCATAGACGTCCAACAAAGTAGTATTTATTGATAATTTCTATTAAAATTTCCTCAATGTACATTCAAGTTAGAGTTGGTTCACAACCGGCCCAAAGATTGAATGAGATGCCAATTCCAGACGTCCGAGTTTTCAATCACCAATACAATAGATGCCCTTGTACATGACACAGATTGTGTCCATTGAAACGCGGGTCCGGATTTAGATCTCGCTGGTGTATATCGATTTAATTTATTTTTTATACAAAAATATAACAAACCATGGTTCAGATATTTGAAAGAAAAATCTGAGAGTAATGTTACGGTGTCCAAGGTTATGAGGTATTTTATAAAAAAAAAATATAATAAATCAATAAAAATGCAAATAAAATCTGAAAACATTGTGACTAATTGAATCTGTGTAGAAATAATGTATTTAAAAACGTGTGAGTGTTCAAGTAAACATTTTCACAGACTGTTAACATTAACAAATATCGAAGGAGAAAAAAGCCTTCTAAAAATACACACATATATGTAAAAGCATTAAATATAAATGGGTTTCATTGTTTAATTAGATGCAATATTTATGTATCATAAAGGAATGGAAATAATAATATTCAGGATGGTCACAAATTGCCATTAGAAAATGAAATTTGAATAAGTAAAAACTTAATAGCAAATCTATTATTTTTGGACGCTGTTTTTAGTGAATAATAATAAAAAAAATAGGTTAAATATTTTTGGATTCAAAAAGTTAAAGGTAACACCCGGTTAAAAATTTATTAGATTTTATAAAAATCATATTCATTAAGAAGATAGTTTAAAATAAATAAATTTCGAATTTATCATTACTGCAACAGGAACAAAGACAGTAAATAGCAATCGATGGTCAACATACGCTATGCAGATGACTCGCAATTCTTTAATTTATGTTCCTTATAATGGTAAGTTACTCTTATACTTAATAGACCAAGTTCAGGACTTTGTAGCACTCGATAAAATAACTTGACGCCCTTCAATCGAACCAACATCTCTGTAGTATCTAATACCTCTGACAGTGTTATAAAAACCCAACAAGTAAATACCAATCAACAATCGAAAGATACGAGCTACCTCACGCAATTACAATTCACATGCCTACCACTTTTTCAGTCTTCACCGCAAGTACCATCAAGGCTCATTGGCCACGAAGAATCCGATAAACGATGTATAAAAGGCGAAGGACGAGGAAATGTTCCATTGATTGCGGATTTCTCTAATTAGAATGCCGCTAGAGGGGAGAGGTCCTTTCTAGCCCGCAGCATAGATTTCTCCCTTTTTGTGGATGTTAGCTAGACGATGTTCCCGAGATAGCTTGTAGCGAGATTAGCCAAGGAAATGCGATAATCTGTCGGGAGACTGCGGGTGAAGAAAGGAGAAGGAATCGTGGCCAATTACAGTTCTTATGAATCAGGTAGCTCTATGGGGGCATCTGGAATGTTTTATGTCCAGTTATCATCCTAACATTACCCTACCATAACTTCTTGACTCATAACATGCTTGGCAGTCAGTTACAGCGTAGTCCTTCCTGCATTGAATACTTTTGTAACAGTAAAAACAATAAAATATATCAGTTTCTCGACAATCACAGACAAGTGCTACAGGATTATCTGTACTTGCAGTTAAAAGATGTTGGGTTGCCAATCATACATAATGCTGCAACATACTTTCTTAAGCAATATAAACAAACTTTTAAGCATAGAATTAAATTCCTCTATCATGTTAGGACAGAAAATTTTAAGACGCTTTTGGTGTCATTTTTAAACACTCAAAGCTTCGCTTCTAAAAATGCTAGAAAGCAAGAATAAGTATTATTTAAAAGAAAAAGGGGGCTATTAGCGATCGCAAAAAGAAATTTTGGATTTGGACTCAAGGCGTAGTAAGCGAGTAAAGTTGACCAATTTTAAGTATTGAGTTGATGGCGTCACAATATAATTTGCAACATATGACTGATTTCAAGAAACTATACGATAGACTTTAATTGGATCTAATTAATAGGAACAATTTTGGTACAGTCTGTAATCAGAGGCGCTTAAATCTATGGATGCATTGAGATAAAAGAGAAAATTGAAGTAGAAGTACAATATTTTAACAAATTATCGATCTATCTCTCTCTCTCTCTCTCTCTCTCTCTCTCTATATATATATATATATATATATATATATATATATATATATATATATATATATATATATATATAATTATTATTATACAAATAATAAATCCACATGATCACATTAAAGGCCAATGGGACAGGCTGATATTAGTGTTGCCCGATTATGTTGACCGTGCGACACTCTTGGGAGACAGTGTAGTTAACACTAAGCTCATTCCACTGAATTATCCTGCCTAAAATCAGATACACGTTATTTTAAAATTTGATGGACCCACGATTTGTACCAGTACTAGGAAATACCTTTGCCACAAATTTTATGCACAGAGGAAAAGCACCAATAAAGGACTTGAACCGGATTTTTTGAATATGGGAAGCAACTGCTATCAACTATTGCATTGCCATTCCTTGCTCCCCATTTTAATATTTTTTAATCACACTTTGTACGACACTAAAATATTATTAAGACCTAGTAACAAACATTTTTTAAACTATCCTTTATTTTACTAATACATTTATAGTTCACCCAACTCTCTTCCAAGAAAAAGTGATTATATAAAAAAAATGTTTTTTTGCAAAACTATGGCTTACATTATAACCAGAATTATTATCAACAACATGCTGCAGTTTCTTTTAATATAAAAAGTTAGCGAAAATCGTGGGAAATGTTTTTGAAGAACAAGAGCTACATTCAAAGAGCGCTTATTCTATCCGCGAAGGGACCAACTGCTGAGCTAATGCTCCTTTGATGGCTCCAGAGCATGTAAACCAGCAACTTATGTACCAGACCAAATGACAAGTACCGTTTCCGAAATTAACAAGACTCATCTAGTCAGGGACGGCCAGGGTGTGCAAAATCTCCTTGACTAAAAAAATCTATATAGTCAAAAAGTTGGTTTAACAACCACACGCAAATAAAAAAAATCATTTCAATTTATAACATATTCACTTCACTTCATTCATTTTTATCATAATCTGGCAGTGTATCCTAATTTATAAATATGTATGTTGTTTATTGTATAAGCAGAAAAGAAAGTGTTGTCTATTGAATCTATGTAAGTAAGAACACATAATTTTGACTCGATAATTCAAATTTACGCAGAAAAGAAGGCAAGGAGAGTAGAGGCGGATTTATTCTATTGTTGCTAAGGGACTAATACCCCTTCAATGAGTAACGTTTTTTTGTCAAAAAAAAGAGAAGTTTATTTTCTGTATCGTCTATTTATTTAAGCTTTTTTGGAATAAAACTTCTTCATTTTATTGAAAATTTGCCACCCCTGAATATTTCCAGCCATGGACAGTAGTCCCGCCCCTTTGCCACCTCCTAAATCCGCCAATGAAGAGGAAAGTTGTGAATTGTTGTTATAAATAAAAAGTAAGTTTCGTTAGCCCATAGGTTCATATTATTGACACATGAAATATTGAGTTGGAGGAGACACTTCACGCTGAATCACCTTGCCCCGGGCCTGGGCTCAGCAGACGGCGGCTATGGAATCTAAATATTAAGGCTTTTACTATACGAATCAATTTTTTTACATATGTAATGCAACTACATAAAAATACAATACTAAATACAACTAAAATAATCTATTCTAAGTACCATCAAATATCCTGGACTCATCCAGTGTTATAAATTGTTCCATGAGCAAAAGGTTTATGTAACTCGGTACATACAAATTGCATTAGGTAGGAATGTGCATTGTGTACCATATATGAAAATCTACATAAATCATCGAAAAAGATTTCATCTGCTCCATTACGTGAGAGAAATAATAAATCATCAGTAAACTCAACAATAAATCAATTTCTATAGATAGATGACTCATTTCCGAAACGGCGCAGTAAGCCTTCATAATAGTCTTTGATGGTGAATTCCACACCAGTTAAGGATAATTTAGGCAATAAGAAAGAAAGAATATGGACATGAAGTCATAGCCCCAAAAGGACATTACACCCGCCTTAATACGATAAATATACGTACGATGCATAATTAATGTTATCAATTATATTATCCTGAAATATAGCAAATTTATCGATAATTATTATTTTTAAGTACTTGGCGATTCTTTAAACTCTAATATAAACACATTTCTATACAAACAATATTAGTGCAGTATAATCATAATAAAACCACTTTGCAAAATTATAATAATATCTTTTAGGCACAGTTTTCTTATGTCATAATCATAACTTTAATTTTTAATATTGAACCATAGTAATCGATCAAGAAAAAAAAACCAAAAAAAAAAGCTCCTCTCTTGGAAATTTGAGGTTTTATATTTCAAGATACCTAGAATTCATAAATCGAATTTTTAAAAATCCGTCCGCAGCTTCTTTTCCGAGACTACCAGTTGATTATTGGTTCACTTGGCTCCAAAGTCACAGGCAACCCCAGGAAAATTCTCGGAACTCGACATTACCAGCCGCCGTTTAGAGATTTCATACACTCATATCTCAGCCATTTATGAGTATAGAGGAATTATTAGCTTATTATTAGCTTTAGAATTATTATACCAACATAAAAAAAAAAAAAAATTATTTTTAGTCTTGGTATAAGGATTCTGAAACAATTTTAGTAATGATATAAAAATTAATAATATATTTAAAAATAAGTAATAATAATAAACAATAAACTCAGACGTAGTATAGTATATAACAATTAACATCAATACCAGTAGATTAAACAAATTTTCAATATCTCATGATTCCAATCGCTAGAAATAAAGAATAAAAAAAAAATCCACTGAATATTTTTTCATTAGATATAATTAAACAAATTTAAACAAAAGTTTGTATTTTTATTTTTATTAATGCTTGAACAATATCTTTCTTTTTTTAAAATAATTCTTATTTCGAACACATGATAGCAATATTTTATTACTGCCCTTAGTGTAAATTAATTCAAAATATTTTTGAAAGCGTTATCGTTATGTATCAATAAGTAAATTAATGCTTTGGTAAATAAATTAGCGGATGAAGATTAGACGATGGATACATGTGCAATCGTGTAATAGAAAAAGAATAAAATCCAAAAGGGAAAGACCAAAGGCACCTCCTTCCTAAAGAAGAACACAGTGACTATTGTGCGGTCGCAGGAAGCAGACAAAAGCGAGTCTGTTCTGTCCAGTGAAAGCAGTTCTCCAGGAAGGACTTGTCCCCCACTGGAGTGCGTCTGCAACACTAACAGCAAGAGAGTTAAAAGAGCTTTAAAGGTCTAACAACCGGCAAAATCTTTCAGAGAAAGTAGAAAAGATATAATACCTTATACGATTATTTTAAATTATTTATAATATGCGCTTTTTTATCATATACTAATAACAGTTATTTTATTTTCAAAGCGGAATATCGCTAAAAATGCCACGAACCATGAAGACGCAGTGTTACTTTAACAGCCTCACTTATTTTTTTAAGGATTCACGAAATGATAAAATAAGGTATAATGTACTGTAGTACACAAAAACAGTTAAGTCGAGAAAACCAAAAAAACAGCTCCAGAATGCTTGTTTATACAAAAACAATTAATGATTTTACCTTGGAGCACAATTGTTATAACAATACTAATATCATTATCAACAATCCATACAAGCCCTGTTAATTATCTCGAAGTATGCTAATTATAATTATATAACACTGTCCAACTTCCCAAGGATCCCGATCCCGGGAGTATCCCATAGGAAAATAACCGATGGCCACATGGGAACTGGAGGAGAAACTGACAATAAGGTCAAATTGACGATCATCATCCATTGCAAAAGATGAACCACCTAGAAGTTTAAATTTCTTTAAACAAGGATTTAAAGAAAGAAACGTTTAATTTCTACCTTTGTATTTCAAATTTAATTCGAATAAAAATAAGACTTCAATATCTCGAATAGTCCTAAAGCTAACCTCTCAAAATATTTTTAGAAAGAACTGTATAAAATCCAAGAGATTCGCTATTCTCTCAAAATCTAAGATATCGACATTTCACGCTTTAGTGCTTTGAATCTTTGAACAAGACAGATGGCAAAGCTTGATACTATAAGTTCTACTTCCTCGTTAAAAGCTGAAGCACTTATTGATAAAGAAGCTCTTTATAACCCGATTGAAGACTCAATAGCTTGTTCTAGAAATGGCTTCCTCCAGTTGGACGAAGAGCTATGATCTGTAATTAGTTGCAACAATGATTGTTAATTGTATTAACAACCATCATTAGGAAACTGGACCTCCTAAGGACTTGAGGATATATAAGGACTCCGGTTACACAGGACACCGAATAACTTGCTATCCTTATAGGCCAATAGTTTTCTCTCCACATCCTTCCTCGGACCAGCCTATTAGGGTCGATACCGCTTTCCAGTGACCGGTTAGGAAGTAAGAGTTTCCTCCGCACAATGTTTCCTAGACCGCGGTAGCGTTCTTAAACGTTAGGCACACAATGGATTCTGGCTTTTGGTTTTTAATGCCATTAGAAAGTTAACAATACGACTCTGAATCAATGACCGGTTCTTAATTAATTTATATTAAATAACTCAAAAGAAACAAGTAGGTTAAAACCTCTAGCAAATATTTGCAACAAAAAGCAAAATATGCTGCCTCAAAATTCTCTGGTACACTTATTATTGAAAAGCACGTATAAGCAACTGAATTTAAGGGAGAGTACTCCCAATAAAACGCAATGTAGAAATAAAATCTATTCTAATTTCTAATCTATTTAATAGATTAACTCATAAATGAATCAAATTTGCACCCTTTTTCTACGGTTTGATTTAAATTAATATCTGTAATTAAGAAATATTGTGCAAGCTCCTTGACTATTTGTCACTTTTTAGTACAAAAGATGTAACTTTGAACACCTAAGGTTTCAAGACTACAATTATAAGACAGGTAGATACAACTCGTTAATAAGAAAAGTCCATCATATATACACAGAAGTTGAACATCACAGTTCTATTATGAATCTGGTAAGGTAGGATCACAACACATACGGATAAATCCTCCAGGCCTTGATACACATACCATTGCGTTTCTTTCAGATTCCTCTACAAATGCACATTAATCGTAATACAGGACAATATAAATCACATGTTTTCACAATAAACATTTTTTTTTTACAATCCAAATCAGGTGGGCAGACGGTGTAGTTTTATTTTTTGTTTGTATTCTGAGTTGGTTAATCGTAGCACTTTGTTCTCCTCATGGTTGAGCAGCTGAGTGTGAAACAGATAAAACCAGGCTCATAAGAAAAACAACGGGGATAACAGCTCTTGCATGACTGTGCCCTTTTTTTCAGTTAACAGCTTTATTACAGATATTAGTTGAAATTCATTGCATTAAAGAGAATTTCAATTTTCAGCTCGATAACGCTATTCCAGCACCAGGTATATCACATTTCAAATTTAACTTAAAACTTAAATCTTTTTTAAATCAGATGTATCTTTTTTTATTCAGTAATAATATCAAGAACATAAATTTAAGTGAATACATACATACATAGTTTATAAAACTATGTAATGTAATATATCCTATTTGTTTAAGATTTTTTTTTTTTTTTTTGTTTTGAACGATTAGGATAAAACTTATAACATTCTTTAGGTTCGCCACTGCATTTTGATGAACCCTTTCAATACAAATTGAAAATCACACCATCATTAAGTGGACACCTGGAGTAATTAAATAAATTAAAAGCAAATACGTCCCACAACAATCCATGAGGAAACAATGTGTAGATCTAGAAGAGACGCCTGATTCATGAAATTAATAAGAAGACAGTGTTGTCAGCATTAAACTCAAACCCCGTTATTTACCCTCTGACTGATGTCTGTTAGGAATTCATTTTAAGGCTATGTGGACCCAGTAAGCGTCTTTCATCTCATGTTCCTACTTTAATAGAACAGACCAATTTTGTATTGAGGACTAGATTATTTAAAAGAAACTTTATATTACATTACGCTTATTATTATTCTTATCCAGATAACTTGACGACTTGGAACGTAATTTTCAAGGCAATATTACTTTTGCTCAGTCACTGAAGAAAATGTACTCATCCAACGTTATCACCGTGACTTGATGGCAGGACTGTTGCCCCCGACTTGGACTAGATCAATATGGAATCAATGAAGCGGTTACTTCAAGAAGACAATACCACTTAAAATGTCGAATCTATATGAATAAGTTCAATGAATAGTGAAGCCCACAGTATTCAGGCTCTTTATTATTTAGCAAGGCGTAAGGGATGAATACAGTGGATTGAATAATGTAAGTGACATATGAACCATCGTTCTTTCTTTTGATATAAAAATGAAATATATTAAATCTTTAATATAAATTAAAATAAATTCAAAATAATGGTTGACCATGCACTCATCAGTTCAGAATATATTTCAGTTAGGCATCAGTAAGGGTAGATGAAACATATATTACAACTGTTGTTTTACTTATTTCGTCAGCGAAATTTTGTATAAAAATATCACAAAGTTGAAAACATTTGAGTTTTAGAAACAAGTAGATAAAAAAAATATGGGTATATTTAGATTTCAGTTTAGTTTAATAAATAAAGAAGAAAGTAGATAAAATACAAGTAAAGCAATGATCAGAAATCACGAGATGTGAACCGCAACGCAATGGAGCGGTGACATTATGTGCTAAACACGGGGGACGTATTAAACAATGATGCAGGTCTATATTTAGGCCTCATTACTAAGAACTTCACAAGCAGAAGCCAGTGCCAAAATTTCTAAACTTAGGCTTATGTCTATCCTATGCTGCTTCCTATCTAAAATACACTCTAATTCATTGTTGCAAGGTAAACCATGTATTGATGAATCTTGCGTAAGAAAAGACAGCGTAAAAGATAAAATAGCTAGTGAACCTGCTTATTTTTATCATATCAAAGCTAAGAAGGGAATGGTAGGTGTGCGAAGTACCATAACTGAAGCATTAATTTTTATTCAATGGCTGCTATCGTACTAAAATTGACAGTAGAGCAAAAAAACACCCTCATCCTTAAATTTTAACCCAACCAATAATTAATTAATAATCATCCAAGGCCTTCGATGGGCTAATAAACTATAATAACTAATAGAGAAAGCGCAACTAACCTTGTAGAAACAATTCCTCGTCTAAACGGTGTCAATAACGTGAAACACCAGCAATTAATCGTATTAAATAACAAGGCACTTGGATCACAACGGCAAAAGATAAGGTACCTTCACTAATTAATTTCATGATGCTACATAACATTTGGGACAGGGTCTAACGATAAAAGGCCGAACTTTAAAATTTTGTAGTTTGTTTTAGTAAATTGCCGTTGTCGAAAGCAACATGCTAAGGTTTGCAGCAACACAAAACATTTAGGCAGCAAACTAGATAAATACACTGCTTCTGTGCTAACTGAAAGTAAGGTCTGTTTCATCCATATATTACTGCAAATAATAGTTATAAAATATGCACCTAATAACTGAAGAAAGGAGGAATTGTTACCATTACGTTATCAACCGGGAAAAGAAGATTTGGATAAAAAATGCACTACCTGTAATTGTGATAAGAAAGGGGATACTCCTAATTTTATGACAGGATATATATATATATATATATATATATATATATATATATATATAATTATATAATTAATATATATATATATATAATATATATATATTATATAATATATATAATTAATGTCAACAATTTATTACAGAAATGCATTTCTCAATTATAATATCCTACTGTCACAAGAGTTATAAGCAAATTTAATTAGGAATCAATGGGAATGTTCTGTTAACTATTAAATAGAGATCGATATAATATTTTTATCAAAAATTTTAATTTAAATTAATTAAAACAAAATATTTTATATTTTCTAATTGTTTTATAATTTTATTAATACTGGCTAACATAATAAAAATAGATAATTTTTACTGGAGATTCCTGTAGAAGAGAGTATAACTTCAAATCATATTGGTGTTTGGCAAAACGGATTGTTGGAAATGCATATCTTGCTAACTGATTAACTGGTCATGATCTTACAGAATAAAGTGTCAACGTTTTATTAATTCATTATTATATATTTTAAAAAATAAGAAAAAGATAAATTAAGAAGCTAAAAATTCCTCTTTCCAGAACTAACCTTTGAAAGACAGTCCCCCAAAATTCCGTCCTCAATTATCAAATCGATGATTCCACGTTCGTAGACCAATACAATGCAACAAAGAAATCGAAATAAGATATTATAACGAGCAATTCAACGACAGAGAATATTCCTCCCCGCAAATTATTCCTGCCTAGAAAAACTAAAGGTTGTTTCCCGACTATTATGCTAATTCCGAATTAACATAAATACCAAAGTTTTCCCTAAACGCGATAGGTAATAGCAAAAGAAACTAACTGCCGTTTCACTCTTCTAAATATTTTCTTTTGTTGGCTTTTAAATAATATTTTTCCATGCATACATACTCGATAACTTAGTTTATATTTGAAGGCATGCCTTTTTTCTACGACTTAAAATACAATTCAGCTTAAATTTTGGCAACTAAGTCGTAAACTGATAATGAGAGTCATAAGCTCTTTCTATTTTTTAATTTTTTTTAATATTAATATTTTTATTGTTAATATTTTTAGACATTTTAAACGTTGATTTAGGGGAGGGAGTACCTACGGTATGATATTAGGAAACAATCATCCCCAGAAATTCGGAAGAAAACGTCCTTATGTGTGTCCGTATTAATATTTTAAAATTAAGTGAGAAACCCTTAAAAAGAGCAATATGCAAATTTTCAATTCTTTACTGATTGAAGTCATAAATCAAGAAGGTACGTGGCAACGGTTCAAAAGAAAACATGCAAAGTTGTTGGTTTTAGAAAAGAGCGAATCCCTAAAAAGTTAATATGTGCTGAGTCGACCGGTTACCGCCCGAGGAGTAGACCGGGCGTAGGCGGGAGGATTGCTGACTGATCTTAAGGATTTGGGTTTGGACGGTGGTCGGTGGACGGAGATGTGTAATTGGTTGGTGGTATCGGCATCAAACCTTCGGGTTCGCTAAGCCTTTTATTTATTTATTTACTGATTGAAGTTATCTTCTCATGTTATATGCTTATTTGTATTTAATGTATCATTTTTTAGCTGATTAAGCTGATTGCACTAATTATTTTAATATTTATTTGTATATAATAACTTTTTTATTTTTCTAGGTAACTGAATTTTTTATTTGAGTCACAAATCCATAATTATAATATTATGACATGTGACCTTTCTCTAGTAAAACAATTCAATTGTATGAAGTTGCTCATTTATTTATTTTAGTTTAATTTTTTATCTTTTTCTTTAATTCTTGATTTTCTATTATGCATCTATGAAATTTCAATAAATAATATTATGTATATGTTCAAAACATGTTCTTTTATTTTCTATTCTTGTTTTGTTACGTTTTAATTTTTCTTGCTTTATTTCCTTATTCTTTAATTTATATGCAAATTTTACAATAGAAAAATGCATTTCAACAACTAAAAACATAACTGAACATCCCATTGCCTGGAATATGTACACTTTGCAAATTTTGGAACTCCTCTTGCACAGAGTTTCTATGAAAGAAAAAAAATATATATATGTATTTCCAATTATATAAAGAGTGTTTGTGTGTATATATACATATGTAATCGGAAATTTAAATTTATGTTGATCTCAAAATATATAAATTGATACCCAATTGGGTATATTGTTTTATGATAGCTATACAGAGGGCTTCCTCACCGCTAACTAAGACGTCCTTCAGCTACTGACTGATAAAAAACAACAGCTGCCAGCAGGAAACGACTACGTCGGTTATGGTTAATGTCCTGTAATGATAGTACAATGTGCCCTACCACCACATGTTTGCCAACATAAAATATTAGCTTTTCACAAAAATGAGAAAATTTAAGTTTATAACTTAATGAGTAATCATAAATTTAAAGCATCACATATTAAAATTACTTTGGAATAAAAAAAAGAAAATTATTAAAATTATAATATTTCATTTAAAAATGAAAATTTATTGAGATTTACGACAGTAGTAATGTACAAGTAAATTTGCTATCTCACGATCAGTATGGTAAGGATTGTGATTGGATTAGAACTAGTGATATATTCCTAGTTCTATTTAGTTAGCCTGTAATTGATCGGAATTGATGTGGGATGTACTATATATAATCTACATTAACCTGATTATGTATTGTCAATCCTAATGATGACTGAATTGGCGAAACATTGGCTGATTAATTATTTTCTCTTATTTGAGAGACTTAGGATTTGTTGTGAAATCTTCCAATTATAACATACTATATACGCAGTTATAGTTATAGTTAGAGTTATTTATATTAATACAAATTATAGTACATATATAAAAGGAATATAGATACTATTTTGAGCAACATTTACTCAGAAGAAACTGAAAAAATCATTTATTGAAATCTTCATAGTAGACATAAAATTCTAATTATGAATTAAAACAGCACTAAGATATTTTGAGTACTAGCGTACCTTATAGGATGAACCCTGACTTGCAAGTATAGGTAATTAATTTTTTATAAAATCCTATCAGATTAGAATATTAGATTGATTGCCATTCTTTCAATGATTCGCCTTTGGGAACCGTCCTTGAAAGACCACATGGGAACTGAACTATTCTTTCCTCGAAGGAAAACAGGTAGGGTGTGGGAGATAGACTAATGGGATGTTAAGAAAATAAAAATGTTGTTCAAATAAATCGACCTAAGAGCAAGGAGTAAATTAAATTATAACAGAGTATTGTGTAAGATGGTAACAAGACTATTTCGAAACAATTAGATAACACTGCAATCACCAGAGCAGATATCATCGTCGGCCTGAAGAGATATCTTCAAATAAAGCCATAATAAAATAATTTCACTAATCCAATAATATAATCCACCAATACCAATACATCCTAAGTATATATAAATTAACAAATATATATATTTGTTTCAAATTAAACATATCGAGGGTGATGCTTACCTCTTGTGACACAATTTACCATAAAAATAAAATGTGAATTGAGAAAAAACTACCATTTATAAGATACACTTAGATATAAACAAGACGTGTTAATTGTAGATTAATAAATAAGCCTAACCACGATAGATCCAAGAGATTTGAATAGATTTTTTAAAATATTAATAAAATTGTATACATTAAAAATTAAATATAACATTATGTATATAACTTTAAAATGCATTTTATTTACTCAAGTACATGTATTAAAATATTTTTAATTTTATAAGCCGATATTTTTATTTTTACTGGCCGCATCTTGAATGAATTGGTGAAAAATTATAATTTAAAAATATTTATGAGTTCATGCGAGAATATTAAGCACGGTAACACTAGATTGCGTTACTGTTTTGTTATTATGTGCTTTTTAGGATAGTACCTTGGTTTGACAGGCGTTTCCCGTCCCCAGTCAACCTTAAAATGAGATAAGACATTAGTCAGGAGATAAGACAGGCGATTGGAGCCTAATGCAGACCCAGTAAAAGCTACCCATTCGGATTTTAACGTGCTATTTGATTATTAAATATGTCATTGTTTATTTTAATATAAAAAAATAATTACTTTTGACAAAACTAATATAAATGGTATCTACTAGTCATTACAATCATCAATTTTCTTGTTTAAGAAGAAGAGACCAATCGTGTTGAAGCAGTAGTTTAGTGCATTGACCAAACAAGTTGGTTCTATTTCAGCCAGTGAGCATAAACATTAATTTCGTGGCGGTGTCACTGAATAAATCCCAAACCATCCAGACGGGCTAGAATAGGTTATCAATCGTAGATAACCCACCGTCATTCCTTCTCTTGTTGGAGTCAGAAGATATTAAAATTCGACAAACAACAATAATTCCGTTTTTACTTACGAACTTGTTTATCAAAAGAATGCTAATATCGCATTAAAAGTATCTCTTATATGATCGTTTTTATTTCCAAATTAATGAACTATTGTTTGTTATAGTCATCGAACTTAAGCTTTTAGGAACTCAATTCATAATAAAAGCAAAATGAATTTGGCTTTTAACAATCCAGAAAGCGTTTTTTTGGGGGATGGGGGGAGGGTTCTTTTTTTTTTTCATCAGCAAAAGTTAAAATGTTTAAAACTCATCCAGGATACTGTTCTTTACAATCTCAACTAATTTCTATAGGTGTTCCACAGGATTAACAGTAAATAGTCAAGGCATTGTGCTTGATTTACTTAGTTACAATTATTTTGTACTCCTTCAATTTGAAGTACATAAAAGCTGAAGCAAATTAAAATACCATATCAATTAAATATTTTTATGAATGCTAATGGATATGTCCTATCACGACGAAGAATTCTATCTTCATGTGAGGCGGCGTGCTTCAACCAATTACATAAGTCGTTCAGTTAACTGGAACTTTAATTCACTTAAGCGATTCAAATGGAAGAGCGATAAGTGCCAACCAGAGACGATTTAATAGGAAAAAAAGTAGGTATATGGACTAGAAGCATGGAGGAACGCCAAGGAACGGACGACCTAACGGGCAACAGGGTACCAGAGCCATCTTGTAGCAACTCAATAGTAACTGCTCTCTGTTGGCTTTCTAAGAGATAACTGTCCGCTAGTAGGGTATGCCACGAGGGGATATCGAGAACTCAACATTAGTCTTACCCAAGGAATGGACACCTATATATATAAATAAAAAAAAGAAAAAGAAATATGAACAAGTGTAAATTCTTAGTCAGGTGGACGAGAGATGAAACGACAGATAACTTCTGCATGACTCACAGTCAACTGTCCGTTTCATACTGATGAGCGTCTTGATGACACAACATCCAGTACGATGAGTAAAAAGTAAAAATTCATCTATTGAATAGCGGCTTCGAATAATTTGTTCACGAGAAAAGGTTAAAACAATAAAAAAAAAAGAAAAAAATAGTGAAAACGTGAGGATGCCTATGTCTACTGTGGTATATTTAACAAAAAAATATAAAAGTGAAGATCGGCTTCATGATGGTGAAAAAAAGAGATGAAAGACTCGTTATTATTAATCACAAAAAAATTCTCGGATGTGCATGCCCAAGCTTTGTGCTGAATTTTGCAGAACTTCTGAAAGCACAATAAGTGTTTCGTGTTCCGAGGAAGTTTAATTTTCACGGAAGAGTGCTCGAAAAAAGCCTTTCATCAGTCAAGTCAATAAGAGAAAAAGATTAGTACTCGTGTTGGCAAAAAGAAGTCTGATGAATTTTGGAATGGTGTAACGTTTACAGATGGATCGCGTTTTAAATAGATGGTTATGATTTGGGGCTGTTTTTCTTCGTAGACGGTAGGTAATCTTGTATTCATAGACGAAATTATGGATAGATACAAGTATGTTGACATTCCCAAAAGAAACTTAAAAGAAAGGGTAAGAAAAATAGGGATTGAATCAAATTTTAAATTCTATCTAGACAATGACCCTAAACATGCGGCGTTATCTACAAGGAATTGGCTGCTGTACAATTGCCCTAATGTTCAAGAAACCCCTCTCCAATCATTAGATCTCAATTTAAATGAACATTTGTGGACCCATCTTGAAAGAGAAATTAGGAAATATGATATTCAATATGAAAATATCTCTAGGCTGAATTAATTCTTGAGTGGAACAAAATCGGACAAGAGGCAATTAATAAATTAGTTAAATCGATGCTTTAAAGACTTAAATGGACAATTGAAGAAAAATGTTTACCAACCAAATATAGCTTATTCTTACTATTTTAATTATTATTATAAAATTATGTATTTCCGAATACTTTTGACACTTATATTTTTAATATTTCTCGAGTTTATATTAAATACGTCCGGAAATAAGATTATTATAGTTTTTAGCTATTATTTTCCATCATTTTAACATTAAAAATAGATAAATAAATTATAAGAAAATAAAAATCTCAGTAAATTCCGAATTTGACGCTCAGTGTACATGAAAATTCACGGCAAATAAAACTAAGATTTATATCTAGACACGTTTATTGGAAGGAAATGGATAAAACTATACGAAAACTTTAACGTTTAAATTTGAATTTGAATGTTTATACAAGTAATTCAGTTAAACATAGGCACACATGTCCTTTATCAGTCCAAGACCAGTACTGTGTTAAAGTAACACAGTCTTCAGAAACTCCACCAAGCAATGTCCCCACACACTCCATTACCTAGGGGATTTGTCAGTACTTGGTGATTCTAAATTAAAAAAAAAAAAAAAGAGGGTGCTGAATTAACCACCGCGCCTTCCCTTTCCTTGTTTCCAAGAAAACCATTTCACTTTGTTTTAGACAATAATGAATGACTTCAACTGTTAATAGACATCATACAAGACTTACACAGAAGAAAACTGAAATAATACAATTTTTTTAAATATTAGGAAGAGGAATAAGATAGAAACCATAGGAAATTTAACACTAGCTAAATACTAAAAGATACTGAACTAAAAATCCTTCAACTAGTTTAGAATGCCTATATAAAATAATGCAGTATTTATAAAATGTAATAGAACTTAACCAAGCTTTTTCTTATAACTTAACCAAGGAAAAATCTTTCTAAAAATTCTTCGTTCATCACTTTGAAAATTTCATTCAAAACTGTACCATAAAAATACCGGTATCGGTATCGCAGAAGTTATCGTATCTTAAGTCTTGAGAACACAACTAGAATAATATTTATTTTTTTTCAGACGATCCTAAATCAAATGAAATATGGGTAATCTCGAAGGTTTTTCCTTCGACCCGTTGCCGAACATTCCTTAAGTTAAGCATTTAAGGAAGTGAATTCAAAATAAAGGAGAAGGCTCTATGAAAATATCCTAAATTATGGCATTCAATATAACGTGTTATTTGAATTAAAAATAAATAAAACCGACTTAATTACCATCGTCAACAAACCATACTAATAATACAGTTTTCTGAAGCATATACAAAGATCGTCACAATACAAGCATGATGAAGTGCTGCAGCGTGTCATTGACAAGAAAATAAAACATTAATTTATCAAAATAATAACATAGCGATTGGATAAACAACAATAAACAGCCCAGGAAAAAAAGGTGCTTCATTTACTTAGGATGAAAAAACACAACTAAATTCTCTAGGTAATCCGCCAGTGGATACGTGTAAAATAGTACAAGAGGATATTAACAAAATAAAAAAATAATGTCAAAACAAGTAACTACTTAAATTCCTTATTTGAGCTGGTATCATCGGAATCAATTAAGACGGGGACAGATACTGATACAGATATTGGTTGATTGATAATGATTAACTAATTGTTTTGTTTTTTTAAATATGTTTATGTTAATGAATTTGGTAAAGCTAAGTATTTACAAAGAGATGATATAAAAAAAAATTAATAAATAAGTTAATCAAAAACTTTCTTCTAAATACATGACCAAATCTAAACGCTTTTTCGCAAACTAATTTCACTTTCGGTTCCTTAAAAAACAACAATGAACTATCTAAATTAAAATAGGCTATTGACCCTCTTCGAAATTTTTTCATCAACTCTCTTAAAGGCTTTGGTTAAAGATAATGATTTAATTTCAACAAATTCAAGTATCAACAAATCTTAATATTGTAGCTGGCATTAAAATAATAGGTAAAATACAAAATTCCAATATTATTACGGAGATCTCCCTGTGTATTTCATAACATAAAACATCATCGAGTTTCCTGAGATTAGATCGAAATACAATCCTACCCTTTCATCCCTCACAACTAAAACTGCTATACTAGTCGAAGACTGGTTTAACAATTTAATTTAAAATGCTACTTTTTTCCATTAATATGTTCTAATTTATTCTAAAACACTTCAAATATTAATATAATGAATTTTTTGTTTAGTAAAAAATAAGTAAAATAACAAAAAAGCAATGGAGACCCGCACTGCCTCTACCGAACTTAAATTAGCTAGGGTTCTCGTTTTGTGAGAAGTCCGTAAAATTAAGGTAAAAACTGTCCAAATGCGATAATCAAGGTAATCGCAAATTTTTTAGCCTGAACCCATCATCATGTGCTTGATTTCTGTAAATTAAGGTAAAAATGGTATATTTATTATATTTTGCATTTTTTTCTTGCAGGATGCTTAAAGTAAAAAAAAAAAATAATGAAAATAATAATATATAACGAACATAATTTTCAAAAAACTCGATAATATTTTTCCAGAGAATCTAGTCTTTTTTAAAATTATTTCCCCATTTCTAATAACGTATCCCTAACTTACTTGTTCACCCAACCCCTGACGTAAATAAAGCCAAGCTGTAGTGTACGGTCCTCAGTTGAACCATCTTTCTTAGGACCGCATGTTTCTTTCAATATTCAATACTTGAGCTACAAAGCACAAGAAAAGATACTAGAGGACAGAGGAATGAGGACGCAAAGAAAAGTGCCTAACTCTGCTTTCAGCTTTTAGCGGAAATTTGAATTATCCTTACATTTTGTTTCTTGAAGAATAATGTACGCTGGCAATCAAGTACCTACCTAAAAACATAATATATTAAATGATAAGATTAAAAGCTTACCTAAAATCAAACTCTACAAGAATACTTTCTGTTAAACCTTCCGAATGATACAATGAATGAATATTGTATTCAAGATCTCCTAAATGCACACATACCTGAGCGTGCCATAGATCTTTGTCTCGGAAAATCGTTTCCAGATAGCGTTGGTGGAGGTGAAATCCGGTTTTCCCAAGTTCCGTTTCACACTAGTTCCTTGTACACGGATACAAGGGGTTTTAGGATTCGTATTCTTCGGAACAATCCTCCCTATATGTGTGGATAAGCAAGTAGACTATAGCCATACTGTCATATCGTATTGTATTGGCAGATGTTTTATCAAAGAGAAGGACTGGAGTAACAGCATCAAAGAGGTGAAAACATGAAAGTGAGACGTGATATTTTAAATACTACTGACGTGTCTTCTACCACATCTTTTAAATGCACAATACGTTGGGTTATGCAATTCCAACTTGATAGGGCCTGCACAAATGAAATTTCATGTAAAAAACCAATACGCTTTGATATTGGTAATATAATAATAAGTATTATAATACTTATTATTATATCATAATAATTAATAGAATTATATAATAGTATTATAATACTCACATGAAACTTTTATATTGTTAATATTTCTATTAACTACATGAATTTGCAGCAGACTTTCTAAAAGACATTGTAATTTAAATAATTCATCCACTGAAGTTATTTAAATAGTATAATTTTGATTTTCAATCGGATTGTAATGAAACATCTAGTTTTGTTTGATTATTACTACGATTTTTACTATTTTATTTTTAGTATAAAAGTACAAAAATTCAAAAGAAGAGACATATTAATTAATAGGATACAATTGGAAGATTCGTAAATTAAGACATCGTCAGGACTGAAAGAACATGATCACAGAAACGCAAACCAAACAGCACATCTCACTTCAGCAGAAGAAAAAAAAGACGCATCAACCAGATATCGCACATCACTCCGAGATATCCAATCACGTACTACAGAATACTATTACACAAACTAATCAGTATGTGAGTGGAGGTCTTGGAGCCAGGTGATGTGTGTAGTTTGATGTAAGATGTGCTGTGTTTGGTTCGCGTAAATATGATCGTGTTGGTTTTTATTCTGACGATGGCTCAATTGGCAAAACGTTGACTGGTTATTTTTTTACCGATATTTTAGAGACTTAAGATTTTTGAAATCATACAATTGTATCCTATTAATTATTATTATTGTTGATAATATGGAAAATAGTCGCCTAATCCGGATCACACACTTATCTGAGGAGCAAATGAAAATAAGTACTTGATTCAGGTAATACTATTAAACAAAATTAGTTCATCTAAGCGTCCTTGTGAGTCATTCAGCTTGTTTTCTGAAAGGGGTTGAAGGCAGTTAATTTGGTTATTTGATTCAAGCTTCTGCCAAAATATTTATATATATATATATATATATATATATATATATATATATATATATATAAATATATATACATACACACATATTTATAACGGTTACAACTCTGTTCATGAATTTCTAAAATATTTTTTTACAACGCTTATATTTGCATTTTCGCACAGTAACAATGAAAACGGCGTATAAGGATAAGTAAAAAAGAATTTACAGCTATGCATACACAATTGTTCTGATTAATATATCCCATTAAAAATATTTCGTCTGTTACTCGTGACCGTTACCAAAGAAATTTTAAACCCTACTTGCCTTTGAGGCTCGTCGGCTAGGTCATTAGCGTTCCATTCGTAAATGCATACGAGATTCAGATTCCTTTTTTTTTTCTTTTTAAAGTAATTCAATAATTTTCACAGCAACGTAACGGATTCATTTACTAAACATGGTAAAGCGATCCAAATTCAGATATCAGAAAGGAAAAAGATTCTTAATGTACTCATAAACAAAGCTCGCTGATTCGTTTCGTAGGGCAGATGGGCAAACAATATAACCACATTCCATAGAATAGAAAATATTAAAGTATTAATAATTTTCAACAAACATGTTAAACTAAATGTACAATACAATTACCCATTAGACCGAAAGCGGTTATTTAACTATTCAGTAGCTATTAGAGTTAATGAAACATTACCCCCATCAGCTTTTGGCTATCTGATTCATTCAACTATAAGAGTGTTTCGTTTCACATGCGGGTGAAGTCCTAATCCCAGTGGGTATATCAACTTTTTAAACAGATGAGTTCCGGGATTTACTAATTTTCACTAATTTTATTCCTATTGTTTAATACATATATATATTATAAACTATGTATAAAAATATTTCCATCGAGTATGATTTTATAACGAAATATTCGACAATTCAACCTACGGAATTACTTAATAGACAATATCCTTATCGCATAGTCACAACTACAGCTAAACTTGTCTTGTTAACTCTAAACCCAAAAGTGGCAATCCATGTAATAAGAACTTGTGGTTGTAAGTATAAATAAGTAGATCATTTTTCAATAGAAAAGTTATTATCTACACGTCTAAGGTATACAATCGTAACATTTTCAGATTTTTACAGAAATTTAAGACCGCAGTGTATTGCATATTGTGGATAGTGATCAACCTTATAACTGCAGTGTTCCACTTTTATTACTATTATTATTATCCTTTTAGTTTATTTAGGATACATTACCCTATGAAAATATGGCCAGAATAATGCGAAAACATGAGCAATTGAAAAAAATGTACTTTGACGGACGCTTAGTTATACAATTAAAGTAAGCAAAATATCATTCATTTGCAATAAAATGTTTATAACGCTTATATAACGCTTAATGTTTATTCTTAAGAACATTCTTAAGATGCGGAGATAAACAAAAACACAAATGAGCTACCGGGAAATGTGTACTAAAAATAAATTTAATTTTTTTTTATAGAAGTTTAGATATATTATTTTTATTAATATTATTGATAAGGCATTCAAACAAGATGCAGGTATGTTCGTCAATTACCAGCACCTAATATGTAGACATGGATTAATACTTAGCAATTTGCATTTCTTTAAATATTATATTCCATATATATATGTTGATAGCCTTGAAACTTTCTCTAATATTAAGATTGTCCTCTAGAATATAACTGAGAGAACCGAAGTACATATTGCGTGCATAATACGTTGAAAATGTATCCGGACACATTTCCTTTGAAGATACTAGGTAAAAAGACAAACTAGATCGATTTTCGGTGAAATTCTATTTATAACGAATAACTCGGTGTTATATATGATATAAACACCAATATTAACTATCTATCGTTAATATATCGTTTCGACAGGGATTATTCATGAAAAGGATGTCTCGCTGCATCTTCAAAGAAAGTTAGCTAAAAAGCTTGAAATAAGATAAATTAGAGATCTGCAATAGTCGTAACTCTTATTTTATACCCATATGACGTTGGCTAGTCATAAAAACTCCGTGTTTGCGAAACAATAAAAAAAAAGAAGAAGTTCGTTATAGCTAGCAAAGGCAATGAAGTAATAGCAGTAAAGACTAAAACATGAATATTATGAAATGGTACTTTAATTTAATGACAATTGGTAGCTTAACGAAATGAGCTGGAAGGCGTTACCACCGAAGAGAAATGTATATTTATAAACCTACAAAGATACACACAATTATATTATATAGACGATTATTATGGAAGATTTATTTTATAAAGTTTTTAAAGGTTAATATGAACTAAAAAAATCTTCCTTATTGCTTTACTCAGTTTTCTACATTACATCCAAAGTTTCGTGACTCATGCTAAATCTTCAGTGTTCAGATCTTTTGATGATTAATCAACAATATCTTCAATTTATTTAAAAATTCTCTCCTCAAATCACCCATATGGTGTTCATTGTCCATATTATATAGTTATTTAATAATTCAACCTATTATGGAAGATCTATTTCTAAAGTTTTTGAAGGTTAATGTAAACTAAAAAACTTCTTCCTTATTAATAAAATTTATTCAGTTATTTTTAGTGATTTATTCTTCATCTAGCCTCATAGTTTAGCGACCTTATAACAATAAATCAATTTATTGAACCGTATTATATTTTGACGCAGATAGACAACATACGATAAACTTTTCCTTTATTAACGAAAGGATTGAAGAAAAGGATAAGAAATAATTTGACCTTTATAGTTCTAGGAAATATATGTTATAATGGGTTCGAATATTATATGCGCTCTTGGAGAATAATATAAAACATCAAGGCTATAATGATAATAAGGTATAATAATAATAATAAATGGTGGAAAATTACGTGTATAAATTTGTGCATATATGTTTATGTGTACATGGCACATTTATCCTTCATAAAATTTCGTTTAACAGTAGAAGCTGTAAATAAAACTGATGTTAATAGTCGGAAATTAGAAGTGTTACGTTTTATTACATACAAGCATTACTTCATGACGGTTTTACATACATTATCTAACATTTACAAGGTTAAAGTACCTAAGCCTGATACGTACTTTCAAGGTGCATGCGACAATAACCACTAGCAGTCTACAGCTGCTATATTTCTAATAACTTATGATTCAAATCCGAATCGTAAAACATTATTTGAGGAACTAAGTTTCAAAAGGGCACATATCAAATGAATTTAAAAAAAAGTTTTTTTTCACATGTTTTTTGTTTTTTAAATGTTTTTTTCAGCTGAATAATTTACTCTAAATGTAATGTTTTGAACATACAATTAATACAATTAAGTTTCCTAGTGCATAGTATTCTTACTCAGCTATTATAATTTTAAAATACCAAACCACAATGTTAATCATTTATAAAATGTGTAATCCCAATTAGGAGTGTTATTGGTCATGAGTTGTTACCTTAAATAAGGAAAATCCCAATGAACCTCCTTACGAATCAGCAGAGTATTAAAATTAAGTTTTTTAAATTAAATATGAAATCTAGAGCCATTCACAAACGAAGTTGACATAAATGGTATATTAGAAACAAAATAAACATGAGTTTATTTTCCATAAAACAAATTTCGGTTGCACAATGATCTCAAAAGCTCAATTTTTCTTTAGTTTATATATTTTTGAGGGTTATCCGAAACTTTTCATTAAGACTCAAGAATTTTTGAAGATTACAAAAAAATATATTATTTATTATTCATTTTTGAGTCTAGGAGTTCAAAAGTTTGTTCAACTCAGAAAATTAAACTATAATGTAATTATAATCATACGAAGGTTACACAGCCAATCACACACAGCCAGTCAATGACAAACACACTAATAAGTATAGTGTTTATATGCATATATAATGCACAATGTTGTAATAAGTATAATGTTTATATGCATATATAATGAACAATGTTATATACCATTTTTTTTTCAACAAAAATAAATAAACCTAACGACATAAATCTTATAAATCTCGACAACACATTACTATATGCAACCGTAAACCTATCTTGTTAAGGATTATCCGGTGTGTTGATGAAGCAACACCGAACAATAGGCATGTAGGCTGTGTCATTCACCATACACTCCTGCATACAAAACACATCGCAACCTCGCAACAGCCTACAGCAATGAGACCGAAACACGTATGTAGAAAAACTAAAGATAACTTAAAGGAGTGATAAAGGTGATAAGATATCGGTGAAGGAGCCGTCGGCGTTTTAAATTATTCCTGTAAATAAAGTTATAGCTATTGTAGGCTAACATGAGATAATTCATCTCGATCTTTCATACATAATAAATAAAATTGATAAATTTAGAAAATAATTTCATATACTATAGGAAGAAAAATTCTATTTGTGTAAGATAGTATGTGAACACAATTCTTCCTTAAACATTTATTAATGTTAATCCTATGTAGCTCGGAAGTTTCGAAGCATTTTCCTCATCATTTGGATTTACCAGATTATTAAAAGCATAATGCAATATAATTATTGCAAATCTTAAACAAATAACACGCAAATCACATTTATTTATCTGAATTATTATACCTTGCAATTTATTATAAACAGACATATAGGTACACTAATATTGTTTTTATGTATATTCCCCATTTTCATTAATTTACCCTTATTTTCTTATATTTTGTCATATAATTAACAATAAAAACTCAATATATATTATTCATTTCATGACATAATATATAACCTTTGAATCAGGCGTATAAGCAAAATTTTATTCGAGGGGGGGATTTAATAAGAAAGCAAGAAATCATTAAGTATCTATAACCGCCAAATAGGGCGTAACGTTTAAGAATAAAAATGAAAACTGGATCAAAAATTATCACTCAAAATACAAATTGTATGTAGAAATCATATATTTTCAAAAATTTCGGATGAGGGGGGATACGAGATATCCTCCCTTTATCGTCCCTGCTATGAATAATAGACAGATTCTTATTCAATATATTTATCCTATTTCATGCTTGGCCATGTTTTGCCGTCTATTCTTTTAATCAGTTTTATTAGCGATCTATTATAATGAATTATATATTATAACTGTCACGGGAGCAGCATGTAATTAGCATCAATAACATAAACATTTATTAATGTTAAGAATTAAAATGACATCGGTACCATCTTATATAAATAAAATTTATAAAATAATTATAGATGTAATAAAGACTTATTGATTAATCAAAATACACTAAATTGACTCTACGTATGTACATTTCCCTACGAGAAACAAGTTATTTTTTTAAATTCTCACATAAAAAAAAATTTAAGAATAATAAATTTTTGAGAAATCATTATAACATATACATTTTTTTTGTATTTTATATATACGGAAGCACATTTTAAATCTTACAAAATTCAACTTTGTGATTATGATGCATATTCTATGCTCGAGTAGGTTTCGAACACCTTAAGACTTTTATACAAGTTCTCCATCAATTTATCAGACATTTTTTTCTCTTAAGTTATTGCTTATGAATGCAATTTTTCGATTGATCTTTCAATAAAATATATCAGAAACAATTATTTATGGTCATATTGAATGTATTCAATTTTCCTTTAACTACCAGTGATTATCTTTTTCCTATCAAAATCCAAGCTGTCTAAAAATCTTTTTACAGGACACTGAGATAATTTATAATACCAAAAGAGCATGTATCGATAAATTAATCCATATCTATAAATTATTGAGGCGCATGAAACTAACAGAATTTAACAAAAAGTTCTGCACCGAGGAAAAGCCATTAATATTTAACAAAAATATCCAAGTTCATTTCCACTTGAAAGAAACGCCAATATCAGTATTCTGAACAGGTCATACTGCGACGATAAGGCAATACGAATGTACCAAGCGACTGTGAGGAAGGAAGCGAAAAAGCGTGAGTGACCAAACCTGTTTAGCGGAATATTTTGGCAGTCGTCATCTCGGCTCGATAATGAAATTGGGCTGTCGTGCAGGTATGCAGGAGTTGCATTTCTGTGAGTGATTTGACAGAATGGACAGATATGGAGAGAGTAAAATGTACATTAATGATACAAAATATAAAATACATATTAACAATATTACATTAAAGTAATAGTTTAATTATATCAAAGGTAGTTTCATTTCAAAAAGAAATTCACTTATTTTATATGACTTATTAGTTATTAAAATAAAACAATTTTGTTATATGAGATTCTATCCATAAAATATATTATAATAATAAAAAAGAGGAAATCGATTTCTTCCACTAGTTAGATAGTATGATGTTGCTAGGGTGGAGGAAGATCTTTCCACGGATCCGCAACATTTTCCACTTGGTCTGACACGGTTGTCAACCATCGCACACAGCATCAAACTCACACAAATTAACCACGGTCAAGGTATCGATATTTTAGAATTTTTTTTTTACCGGATGATTCATAAAAATAATCTAGATTCTCAAACTGTATTTACTCTGTAACATTTAAATAAAAAATTGAACAAGGTTCTAGTCAAATTAAATTTTCATTTATATTTATTTAAAAAAATTCCGTGCACAGCGATCCAATTATTTTTTTTTAACTTGTAACAAATAAAAATTCGATCATAAAAAAAGTTGGATGAAAATATAGTTTACTCATGACAATTAATATTTTCAAGATCAAATATTAATTAAATCAATGTTCTTCTAAGTTGTTCTTTACCATCCAGAATAAGATTGCACTGCACTAAATTTCAATTCAATCATTGTTAATATTTTTTTGTAAAATTCCCTTTGATTAAATTAAATTTATCCTGAATAAACGGTTGATAACAATACAAACTTAAAGAAATTATTTAAATGAGCATTAGTCGATACAAAATTAATGTGCCTTATATTTACTGCCTTGTATATGTTTACTAGCAAATAAAACATAAGAAATTTCAAAAAATAAATTAGGAAATTCAGGAACTTCAAACACATTAACAAGATAAAGTTATACTTTTTTTATTAATTTTATTAAACATTTACTGTTTATATTATTAGTTCGTCATTCTATTTTAATAAGTAAAGAATTAAAAAAGATCCAACGCCATCTTAAGAAATAATAATGGATGGGAGCCCAATCTATTCTTAGTGACCCTCAGATGGACTGTATTGACATTAAGTCAAATCAAATGGCGTGTACCAAACAAAAATCAAAATAAATTATCTGAATTTAAAAATACATAGTGGGAGAAATTTAAATATTTAATAGATATTTTTTTCTAATTAAGATTAGGATATCTATTTTGAAAAGCTCTAGAATATTATGTGTGGACGACAAGATCAAAAGCAGTAAGAAATCTAAATATTGCAATTAATGTGCATTGCTGGTAGTCATTAATATATACCTATAACTTTGCTTATATCCTATATTGATGTCATATAAATGTGATAAAATTAAATGGCCCAACAATAAATATATTTAAATATATTAAAAAAATAAAAATAAATAATATTATAGATATCTGATTTTTGCTTGAAGATTATCCGTTGCACTCCTCTTTGCATTATAAACCCAGCTATACCTCACTCAGATATCGAACTAACACCGTAGAGACACAACAATGTTACACAAAAACACAGAGAGACGATAACAGACGACTACACCAAACACTAGACCACACTGAGGCCGGCTCGGAGGCCAGCTTGGAGGGGGCCACTCTCACTGCTGCCAACCTCACCAAGTCACGTCTTCCACATTCCCCGGCACTATACGGCCCTTTATCCTAATATATGTTATTACAGTGGGTACTGTTATTAATACACAGCCATTTTTGTTGCAATAATGGATACAAATCAAGAGGTGAAACGTTTCAAATTAACTAAGAAAATTCATCAATGGACAAATTGCTACCAGATTAATTTTTAAACATTTAAAATCTTGAGTCTCTCAAATAGCAGAACACTATAAAAATAAGCATTCGACGATTTGCCTACGCAGGCATCATCAGGACTGAGATCACTTTAATTTCAGAGATAGCACATCGCATTTCAACAAATAAGCAGTGAATATCAGGCTCAAACAACTTTTCTTACCGTTTTGGAGAATAATAGTAATAGAATAACTGTTTTGTATCTTCGATAATATTGGCCTAAGAATTTTTTTTAGTTTACCTTTGCAGACAATTTAATTTTCTTTAAAATGAGTATCTGCAATGTTTCGGGAGATATATCGCTTTCGAGATGTTCGAAGAACTAATATAAAGTGAACTGGTTTACATGGGCAGAATACTTTAAAATACATAAATGCAAAGTCCAATACGCTGTATCTTTGCTAATACTGGCACGATTTAGAGGATTCATTTTGTTTTGAAGAGAATTTTATTATCTTTTAAATGGTCATTTGCCATTTTTCATAATTTATCATAAAATGGGAAGTTTTCTATCAAAAGTCAATATATATCCATTTTTTGGAATATTTCATTAATATTTTTCGAGGCTATTGAGATGAGATGTGCTATCTACGGACTTCATCAATCACAAATTTTTCACTCCTTATGATTTGCCTCAATTGGCGAAACGTAGACTGGTTTGCTATTTACAGCTATTTGAGAGACTCAAGGCGTTTGAAATCAGCCAATAATTACCTAATAAAAGAAATCGTATTAAGTATGCAATTAAAATTCGTATAATCATAAATTAGCCAGAAGTGGGCAGCTCTGAGAGTAATTAGATGATTACCTCCCTAATTAAGAGAGGTCTACAAGTAAAATATTTATAAAGTATCTATATAAAGGTTAAATAATAACATTGGCATTTCAGTTAAAAAAAGAAAACAAATATATTTGCTTTTAAGAAATTTTATCATTCAGGCTATTTCAACTTCATAGTTAATTGGATTATATGCAATTAAATGATTATAGAAATTACCCATCTTAACAGAATATTCAGAGATATAATGCTATCCCATTTTTTATAAAGTCGTAATACGTTTTTCAAACTTTTTAAATGATTCAGATATTATTATCTGGTCATATCGGCTGTTATATCGTTGATAATCTGTATAGACGTTTAGTGGACAAGAAATTGGCAATGTAAGCTTTCGATTAAATTTTGTTGATATGCTGGGTTGTCTTATCTTACAAATAACTTATCATTTATTTAATATATTTCCTTAATATATTTCCTTACTATAAGAATTGAAATTCAGTGATGCATTAAAAGAAATAATTAGGCGGACAGAAACTATCCATCTTAATATTTCATATTGAAAAAAGCAAAGTTCTTCTTTTCGTTTATTGGATTTAAAGCCTCCTTGTACAGGAATTAGAAATGGAAGTGCGGGTAAAGCTACAGGTTGTCAACCATTTCAGTCAGAGTGGGAAGTTCAATATTTATTATGTAGGTCCATTAATAAATAAAAGTCAGCCCTCAGACATTCACAGGAGTCAGCCTGTTAAGAATAATGATTCTTAACACGCTGATCCCTGTGAATGGGTTTGAGGTACTTAAGGAATTTGTTATTCTCAGTAATATCAGTGGTGTATTTAGTCCATTTGGGCCTGGATCGGATTAATTTTTGAGGTCCTACGCAAAAAAAAAATAATAAATTAATTTTTAAAAAAGCGTCAAATTAAAAAAAAATAATGACAGCTAGCCTTAATCAAACAATTTTAATTTTTAGTTTAGCACTAAAGTCATTAATCAAAATTAAAAAAAAAGGACTTGTCGTGGGACCCTCCTATTGCTAGTGGGACTGGGGGGCGGACCACCACTTCTGCCTCTCCCCCCTAGGTTCGCCACTGACTGATATTATAATCTAAAATATAATCCATTTAACAGTCCTATAGATACTACTATATGTCTTTAGTATATCTAAAAAAATTAAATTCAGTCTGTGATAGCTTATTGCTACACCTTATTACATTACTTCGATTAAACTGGAATTTCTTATGCTAATTTACAAATTTACTATATTAATTACCAATAGTTACTTATTAACGAAGGTTATAATCAGAATTAGAAAAGTTTTAGAATTATTACTTTTTTTTTTGGTAGTCATATAGAAAAATCATATAGTTTTTACCTTTGATTTAATCATCATAGCAATTCTATGAACATTTATGATGAATTAATTTATGAAGGACAACTTCTCATTAATCTTTAACTTTATATTTGACAATTTTCACTCTCAATGATAATACAGTGTGTGTGGCAAGGATATGAACGAAAAGTCACTCCCCAGAAAATTTTATAATGAAACTATCATTGATTGTCGAAGTAAAATTGTACAGATATCGGGAGATGGGGAAGGAATTGTGTAATTTAAAGAAAATGAAGAGCCTGATACTTCTAAGCGTCGACAACAATATTATAAAAAAAAAAAATTTAAATATAAAGTTGTAGATCAATGGGAAGTTGCCCTTCACAAATTAATTTATCATAATATATCAACTTCCCTAACAATTAGAAATTATTTAGTATATGAAAATTTATATGTATAATTAATACTTATTACCGTTATGTATGAATGGATAATGTTTATTTGAATATGCAAAATAGATGTCGCTGTATAAACAGTAGTGATATGATACGGCTTAATCCCAGCTAAGCCGTTAATTTAAACCCGTATTACAAATGACAGACCTGTCTCATAAATTCGACATTACCAGTGAAATAGTTTTCATTGGTGGCAGTCAAGTGCTGAATAAGTAATCAGATACACTATCATGAATTTAATAAATCATTTTTAATAAAAATATAAATTTTACATGTCATTTATTGTCACTTAATTCAACCGTTTGGTATAGGTAAATAACGAATAAAAAACAAAATTGAGAATAAATATGAAAATGTGCTTTAGAGGTTGATATATACTTCAAAATGCTCAAATATGTCACACTCTGAAAGACCGTTTCAAAGGTCTTACAACTTTACTTAAAATTACAGAGAAAATATTACTGTATCTTTTACGTATAATGTGGAATATTTCGAGAATCAAAATTTGACCTAATATAGGGTCTGCAAATAAGTCTCTTAGATTACTTTTCATAATTACAAACTTGTTTTCAGTTTGAGGATTATTTATTATACTCATAAGATGTAAAAAAAAATGTTGATATAATTTATTAATATATTAAATATTAAAATTAAATCAAATGAAAAAAATATAGGATTACTTATAAAACATTTACTTCACCTGCATTGTTCATAACATTGGTACATGAATATAGTTTTACAGCAGCATTATAATAAATATAACAACGTTAGTTATTCGCAAGTTAGCATCAACTGCTCCATGACATAAGCACTGCTGAATAGATGTAATAAGAGAAAGAATATATAATAAACAATGATTATGGTTTAGCATTAATTTTATGTGAAAAAATAATTACCAACTTGTAGAAATTAATTATTGTCTACCAAATAATGGCACGTCCAAAAGTAGTTTAAATATAGGTGCTACGACCCGCCCTAGAAAACTATAATAAAAGATGTGAGGGTTTGCATATGACTGACCATCATCCACTTCCAAACTGCCATCAGCCATAATAGAGGACAAGATTCAATAGACATTGAGTTTTAAAGAAGTATGAAACCGTATATATATTTGTTTAGGTATTAACACGAGATAGCAAAAAAAAATGAATAAAGAATCTTAAATTAACCAAACTACAAATCAAAAGTTCAAACTATTAAAATTAAAATAAAACGCTGCAAATTATTACACCATGGTTTATTATTTCCAATTAGTTGTATATCCAAGCAAAAAAATATATAAATTTATTTGAATTTAATACTCACACACGAACTTTTTTTATTCGTAAGGCTTTGATACAATGATTCCAAAAAACTCCATATTTTTCCTGTACAATATAAGAACCAGGAAACTCAGGCACTGATTTTCCACCTCAAGCAAGAGTAACAAAAAAGTTCATATGAACCATGGTCTGATTTCACACAGAAAAGCAGGAAATTTAAGTTTTGTGTTTTTTTTAATAGTTTTTTTTTGAATAGGAAGCGATCACTCAAAAACTATTCAAGGTAATTAAGTTCCAATTGTACCGTCGTAAAGTAGATGAAATCCTTTTAAGATCTATGGTTTGGCTTAACTTGGCTTAAATCCACAGAAGGAGACTTTTGCAGAGACCAATAGCGAAAGTTTGTATTTTATATTTAAAATCATACACACTTTTCTTTCCTTTTGTAAAGCTTTTATTTCGCACAAATTAAATTAAGGTTTCTTTTGGGATTGGTTTAGAATTGGCACCTGATTTACCAAAGAGTGTGGTGTGGATTTTAGGTTTCTCCGACACAGAAGTTTTTTGAGAGAAAAATTTATTAAATTTACTTTGCTTCTAATCAATAAGATAACACGAAAATGCACCTTAAATCTCAAATTTTAAAGTAGATATATTTTTATTTTCTCATTCAATTACAAACGCTCATTATTAAAAATAAAAATAAAAACACAATAATTAATTTTTTTAAATGCCTGTATAGTCAAATATTTTGTTCTTTTTCATTATTTTAAATGAACCTTTGTAATCTACCAAGAAAAAAATGTTCTCCCTCATCAAAATATTCATTCACATGATATAGTAATTAAAATCGGTTCATAAAAATGGCTCAACTTTATATTATTATATGTAAATATTAAGTTATTTGTTATAACACCAAATGTTATATAAAAACTATTAATAAGTTCCTTCATTAGTAAATACTAAAATAATTAGTCGGACCTATTACGAAACTTAGTAAACAGACAAAATTCCAAAAAATGAAAAAATCGAGAACTGTTTGAGCTATCAATTTCTGAGATAACGTTCAGGAACGGTTATTCAAGGTTTCCAACTGTTCACTAAATACTAAGTATTTAAAATAATCTCATAAAATTTAACAAAAATGAATAAGAAACTTTCTTGTTTGAACAGATCTGATAATGAAAAGCTGACCTCAGAGTAGAATAAAGGGAAGAAGCTATCTTCAACAATTGTGGGAAAGGCAATTGAATGACTTATTATACGCATGAGAACACTGATAATAACCTTCGATGGGGGGTCAACAAAATGATTAATGATTCTCTAGATACTCAACTATTATAGCTTTGAAACAATGCTAAAAGATTAGTCGACAGATAATAACATCATTCCATTCCAAAACACCGAAAACCTAGATTTTAGAAATTTTCTAAAATCAAAAACAGCTAAATGAAAAATACATTCACGTATCCCATTTGCCGATAAAAATATATATTATCTTTATAACTAAAAGTGTCCAAATACTCGCACTCAGGAGAGATTCGGCTCCTTTGAAGGCCTTCGGCTAGAGGCTGAAGAGGGATCCCCCGTCACCATAAGGAGAGGTCCTGATGCCCTCTCTTGTAAGAAAACCACATTTTCTGCTATTTTTTGAGTGAGAAATATTTTTTTGATTTAGGCAACTTAAGTCGTGCTAAAGCCATCATTTAAATCCTACGGTAATGAGTCCAATTGAATTATTTACAATTTAAATAAAGAAATTAAATTAATTACATTTTTATTCAAGTAATAAAATAAGTCACATTACACATTAATAGAAAAGGAGAAAAGACAAAAGGTCTTGGCTTAAGATAAACTTAAATTGATTTTTAACTATTTTAAGTTTATACCCTCCCTTTCACAAGTGACTCGTGTACATGGTATATCAGAACAAATTGGTAAGGTAGGCGTAGTGCAATTTTTTTTTATTTCAAAATTAATGGAAAATGGATTTTTTCTTTATTGTATTTTTCAAAAAAAATGCCGAGGAATAAAAATATAAACCACTTATTTTGATGGCCCCATCGGGAACCTCTTGAGTCGGGGCCATCGGTGATCACCGACCAGCCGAACGGGTCAGTTTATATTTTGCAGACGAAAGGCAAACAAAACGCGACCTGTCGCGACGATATTGGATCTCTCTAGATCGCTCTAGATGTATAGAAATGGGTCGCTGCAGGACTCGATCAAGATTGCCTCGCAGCGATAGATCGTCTTCTGTGTGACATGTAAGATGCAACAAGCAGTAATACAATAGATCTCCAGCTGACTGCGGATTGAGATTGTAGATCGCCGCGACAGATATCACTCTTTGTGCCTGAGCCATATCTCGTATCGGTGCTCAGATAGCAAAAAGTCACCTTCCCCCACCGAACAAGTTTTTCACATTCTGGAGTCTTAATCCTTAATTTTTTTTCTTTTTAATGTTTTCATTTTACTCATTTTCTTTTAATGCATGAGAAAACAAGGATGGTAAATTGCAATAAGTCGAAAGCCACAGAATCGCATGTTGGAAAAATGTTGTTTAAAAATTCCCATCTTTAACAGCTGAAAAAGTTATTTATAACATTTCGCCATCTGACCACAGATATTTTAGCACGAACTACGAATCGCTCGAGAAGATTTCTGATTCCCTCGAAATTTGAAAGTTGAATTGCGCTAACTTATAGTAATATAAAAACAAACACAGAATGATTATCGACATCATTGAATAGGGAGGTAGGTTAAAATAACCATAGATAAAACATGCAATCAAAGTCTATTTAGACATGAAAGAAAAAGGAAAATCTTTCTTTTAGATTCAACAATGGAATAGATCATTAGAAAAATAACCACTGGCGTAAAAGATTTAACTTATAAAGCTGTTTAAATCTAATTTAAGTTCCCTCACCGGCTTTACCAACGATTTATTTTTTGTGTTGAGTGCGGATCCTGGTTAATTAAAATTGAACGGCAATTTGCAGGTTAAGTATTATATTCAGAAATAAATATTAACAAAACTAATTATTGGACATTTCCTATGAATAACGAAACTGGTCCAAAAAAGCTGAAAGCAAAATTTAAAAGACCATTTAAGCCTGCCAACTGTTTTTATTCTGGAAAATATAAAAATAATTTCACAGTGGAATGAAAGAGTGACCTATCTGTACATATCTAGGATTTGATAGCGTAAAAGGCTACCAACGACGAGTTCAGCTACCAAACTTTAAAGTCGTTCAATGCACATACGAAACGTAAATGGAAAGATTACACCGATAAGTTCGATATTGTCGTTCAGTCAACAGCAAGAGCATTTTCATTATTTATTTGATTGAACTTTTTCTTATGTATCACAACTGTAAATAGATAATATCGACAAGTACATAAATAACCAATACAATCACAACACAATAATCACCAATGTATAAATTGCCAGTGCAACACGAGGTCGAAACCTGCTGCATGCCCGGCCTGACGTTCGATATTAGATCTAATCAAACCAGGATCATAGTGTACTAGACGTTTAGTAATTGTTATGTTAATTTACTTGAGGGTTTGAGGTATTCTTATCACTTTTAGTTATTTATACACAGATTAATTATTATTATGACTAGATCAGATGATAAAAATAAACTTTGAACAGCAGAGTAGACTGTAGTGTTTCAAAATCACAAAAAAATATTTTTTTCTTCTAAATTTATAACAAAATACCAACAAAACACATTATTATTAGGTGCAAAGAACAATAAGAGATTTTTTGTGTATTAAATTCTGCAACAAAATATCACAACTAAAATACATAATTTCTATGATATAAATGGAAAGTTCCAAATATGAAGCCAAGAGTCTCAAAAATAACGGAAAACAACTAACCTGTAGATACTTTGCCAATTCAGGCATTATCATGAAATAAGGAGAGGTGAAAACAGCATATCTCACATCCATAGTTCAGAAAGACACCAACCAGAGACAGCACCCAACTCCAAGATACCCAGATACATACAGAAGAAAAGGGAGGTTACATGACAGGTTAGTGGTTTTCCGTTATTTTTTATATTCTTGGCTTCGTGTTTGTAACTTCTCATTTATACCATAACAATTATTTCATTTCTCATTTTGAGCTTTTACTCTTCCTCTTCTGTATTAATTAATTATTAATTTTGTGGAATATTCGTGTATCAACTTTTCTTGATAGGGACTTCCACTTCCTCTTCCGTGCATTTTCACATTCCTTTTTCTTCTATATCTGTTATATTTCTTTTATTTTGATTATTTGATTATTTTCCATTTTTTTTTTTGTTCTTTTTATGATCTGCTGTTGTGTTGTTCTTTTTTTCCTCTCCTTCTCTTTTGATGATGCCTGGATTGGCAAAATATCGACAGGTTAGTTATTTTCCATTATTTTTGAGACTCTTGGCTTCGAGTTTGGAACTTCTCATTTATATCCTAACAATTAAGTCTCATTTTGAGCTTTTGCTCATCTTTATTAATAAATAGTTTCACTAGCGGGCACAATAATTCGAAAAATTAATTTTGAATGAATGAGATCTGAAACTGAATAGATTCACGAAATAAGAATTTGAGTACAAATCTTCTTCATTTAATGTTACAATAAACTAAACTGATTGTAATTTTAATGTCATCTCCTTACAAAGTATAAACGTATTATACGCCATAACTTTCATCCACCGTAACATACATGGAGGATGGCTGCTCAGAGCAAAGATCCAAGATATCATTTGTCACTGGCTCGGGGATAGAAGATATGGATAGTGGAAACGTCACGTAAAATCATCCTTTTTCATGACCTGTAACCGAAGATGTCCTCTTTTCATACCTGTCACCGATATAAAATATCTGAAGATAAATCTTGAAGATTATATCCAGAAAATAAGTAGACATAGCCATGATGTTTATAATATAATATAACCAATATTCAGAACTACATGACCTTTCAAACATTAAGAAATTTAAATAACTATTTTTTTGCAGCGCGAAACTTAAACTTCATGAATGATGCTAGTCTTAGTATATATTCAATCTCTCCCCTCTCCCTCAAGTCACTTTTTTCAAAAGTAGACAAATTAAACATAACTTCCATAATAAGTTAAGATATAATTATTTGAAGTAATATACCATGCTATATTTGCTTTTATATTGACGCGGTAAACTTTAAATTTTTTGATAGTGATGATAATAATAATTTCCTTATTTCCCTTACTTCGTTATTTATATACATTTTTTTCAATAAAATTCTTTTTTCAAATAATGCATTTTTTGACTCAACAAAAAAAAAAAATGCTACTAATAAAATGTTTACTATTTATAAATTACACATGTTAAAAAAATAGTGATAAGTACAGGTTTTATCTAAATTAATTGATGTTCTGCTTTTCTCCTTTATTCTCCAAAAGTTATACTAAAATCAGTAATATCACAAGAAACTGATATATCAGAACGATGCTGACATGACTAAAATAAATCCTAATATTGAAGAGTTGGATTGACAGGTTTTTTTTTTTGCATTTAAATCGAAATTAAATTTTTAAATGAGGATTTCGAAATTTGTTGTTTCTTTGAAAATTTAAATGACGTAAATCAGCAAGTTAAACAGTTATAAGCTTTTTATGACAATAGGTATACTCATGTCATATTTCCATTGATTAACAATATCAACCAGAACAAACAATTTTGCGATAAGTTTATGAAAAGCTTTTGTGTTTAGATCAAAAAGACAACTTACTTTAAGGCTTAAAATCTTGTTTTATATCACACATAATAGATAAGAATCAGAAAATACTACATTTTTGAAGTCAGTTGCAATAAAAATCATAAAAAATTTAATATAATAAATATTAGTTAATTCATTTAACCTTTGATTGTTAAATAAATAAAAAGACAAAATGAAAAAAATATAAGTGGTTGGTATACTCTATTTCAAAGAAGATAGGATCATGGCAAAGCACGAAGCTAAGTATATCAAAAACGATAAAAGTTCTTAACGCTTATGTTCTATTCAAACCGAAGCAGTCAAAAGGAAAAGGTAAGAAAAATCATAAGAAAAACGTCATAACATGTCACAGTAACTGTATTCTAACCAAGCGTGAACTGTTCCATAATAGTTTCTGTTCTATGCCTGCGGCGTCACTGTTGGAAACAAGATAGCCAGGAGTGGTAGGAGACTTATAGATAGGAAACATAATAGCAGCATAATTTTTAATTATGAATTGGAAAACTCATAAAAGTGTATGATCAAGTTTTTACGACATGAAGTTTCGTTGGCATAAAGTCTATCAATGTTATATATCATGTTGTATATCATTATAGTTACGTTATTATACAACATAAGTTTGATGAAAATACAAGTAAGGATCCCAAAGCTCTTTTGTTGAGATCCTGAATTTTTTTTAGGTATGTATTGCATTTCAATCTAATGGAGTATTAGATTGAATTTCTCCATCATTAAAAAGTTATTTCTCACAATTTAAGTATCCCTCCAGATTATCTCGGTGTAACTTTATACCTTAATGCCCGAAAGAATACCAAATGTAATTTCTTATGATAGATTTGAGCTGGAGAGGTGAACGTCCTTGACAACAGGAAAGTCATTTTAGTTGAGTTAAGGCAGAGAGAGCCTAAAGTGAACTATCTAAGAGCATCGTGTATTCTTTGATCCGTGGCAACTGCCGATAGAAAGAGAAGGCATCATTCTGCATCATTGCCTTCCATAATTGTAGTCTGCTTTATAAAAACCGTTCATCCGAAATATTGCATCGTATATTATCTTTCACCCTCCTGTATATATATATATATATATATATATATATATATATATATATATATATATATATATATATATATATAGAGAGAGAGAGAGAGAGAGAGAGAGAGCTTAAACAAAGGCTTGTTCATTAGTGGACGATTCAGGCGAAGCAAATCCGAGCACACATCAACAAAATAAAAACTTATCCAAAAAGAATGTAACACTAAAGCATATAGTTTGATTTTAGATCTTGATAGTAGTCGGCAAAAAGTATACATGCTGTTTCTCTCCTCTCTCCAAAAAACAAGGATAATCCTTGGGAGTTTTAAATAAAATTTAACGCTGAAAAAAAAAGTCTTATGAATATGGACCAGTAAATGAAGTCTTCACCAGTATTCAGACCAAAAATACTAAAAATATGAAATAAGTTTTTTTTCTTTTACACATTTTGGCCATTGATGAAAAAACGATTGCATTAAATATTATATCGAATCTAACCTCATGAAGAATTAGATTTGGCTACTATACCAGCTGGATAGGTCAAACACAAGATCTTTAGTAAATTATCGGAGTAGAAATAATTTTCAAAATCAAGTTACGTCGCCGTTAAGCCCCGTTTTACCAATCTGTAGAAATTTGGTTCAGAGTCTTGTCAGTTTTCAGAAATATTTATCTTTTTTGCAAAACAAACTAAAACCAATTTTGCTAAAAATAAGTTGTTTTGGAATTCAACATTCACTAGCCAATTTTAAAATAATGTCAACTCCGACAATTCACAAATGATAGTGCGTTATATCTCTCGATTTGCTATTGCTCTCATTCGACGTCAAATATAATTCTTCACGACGTTGGTTTCGATCCTTGTTTTGGGACAAATCGTTTCATCAGCAATTGCCAAACTTCGTGTCGAAAAACGTCTTTTTTCGTATTTTCTCTTCTTATGTTTTTGGTCTGAAGACTTACTTTGCTGATCCATCTTCATAAAAAATATTTTGTTCAGCGTTATATTTGCTATAAAAACCCCGAGGATTTTTCATCTGATGAGAAACTGTGGCCGTTTATATGGAGCCATGGCAACACAGCGTACTGAGTTGAGCTTACTACGGAAAGGTAGCGCCACTTGTTCGTCGCATGGCTCCATCTAGTGAGAGGTGTCGTTACTAATACAATCATGTACATTATTTTAACTTAATTTGGGTCTTTTCTATTTTACTCCCCTACATGGAATTTCATGGATTTTTTTTTTAACAGTTATTCAAATGAAATGGAACATATATGTTGAAATTATTTTATTGATACTTAACCTGATTTTTATCCACACACATTTTAAATTGATTAAAGACTATAAAATTTCTTGATATTTCGTAATAATACCTCCTGCATGTCTCCTCCTCCAAACAAACCTTACACAGAGGCAGTCTTGTTTCTTCCAACCAGGTCCCTTCAAAAGCACCTTTTTCCTTGCAGCATTTACTCGTGTAATATCGCCAAAGGAATCCTCTTCTCTCATTATTAATCAACTTCATTTTATTCTGACTAATCCTAGTTTTATGAAGTATCTCTTCATCTTGGAACATTTGGAATGCCTTCTTCTCATCTTTACAAAGATATTAAAATAATTCAAATCCATTCATTGCTTCTTATGATCAGTGACCAATTAGAGAATATCCCTTTTTTCCTTTTCTATTTGTAGCTATGACATCATATTGATTGATCATATGTTATTACCAAGGAGGTAATAACTTCCCACCTCCATGTTGTTACAATCACCACTATTATTTGAAGTTTGACTGTTAAATAACTGTTCCAAAAATAAAATCACTGAAGCGAGTAAAAAAGACCCCTTAGTTTTTAACTACATATATAAATTCTCAATATATATTATGATGCTGACGCTCTACATGAATAAATTAATGGTAGAAATCCGAGTATATTTTTGTTCTAATCATTCTTTTCACACGTTAAAATAAAAATAGGTACATGTACATCACTAGTTTCGTCCAGAAAATCGAAATATAAGGTTCAGCATAGAAGGTAGGTAGATATGATAATAGCATATGATAAACATTAATGAATAAATGATACCATTTTTCAGTATCAGTATTATCCCATTGAAAAGACTTAGCAGGTCTGTGTCCCTTTTCTAAGTTAATCGACAATAATAAATTAGGATTATACATTTTAATAATTAAAATAGATTTAAATCTTATAAAATAAATTACACTATCAATTAATTAATGGAAATTTAGCGTGCATAAAAAAAAAAATCACCTATGTTCATTTATTTTATTTGAATTGCAATTATTGAAGTGTTTTCTATAAATACAAGTGGGAGAGCTCGTACCATGGACGGCTTTAAAAAATATAAAACATATAAAACATATAAAAATAAACATAATATTTGTTTATTTATTCCACTTTGTTTCAGTAAAAACATGGGAAACAGATAGCAGCAAACAATAGTTGCACAAACATAATTAAATACGATAATAAAGACAGTAATAACTCTTATTTTCTCTCTCTGGTATCATTTAAGGTTATAAAGCTCCAAAATTTCAAAATAACCTAAAAAAAAGAATTTATAAACTTATTTTTTCCTTCTCATTTTTTGGGGAAAGAAATGAGAAATAAGTAGCAAGAATTAATACTTTTTTTTCCTCCTAAACTCTGTTTCGTCTCTGTCTTTGTTATGCTTCTTTTTTAATGCTCATTTAATAAATATTAACCTATAGTAAACGTAATAAAATGTGTGTTGTGAACTCGCTCCTACCGGTATGAAAACGATGTCGGGCAGTCACCTATCTATCTACGCTTTCTATAATATAGAAAATTCTATAAGTAAAGGGGAAAAAAGGAAAGACGAGTGTGTGGTAGGTTGATGAGGAATAAGACAAGAGCATAAGCCATAAAACGTCATTAATTCATAGTAAAAGAAGAAAATCTATTTTAACTGTCATGGTGACATACACATTTTTAATCACCACCACAATTTCTATTGCAGTTTTACTTTTGAATTTTTTTCCCAAGAATAAGAGTTAAACACGTAATAATAAAAAACTGAATTAATCAATGTAATATACTCAATTTCAAATTTAAAAGAAAATACTTCCTTTTTAATGTCTATCTAGATAGACAGTGCATTTTCCCATATATATCTATATAAATATTAAAAATTTCTTTATAGATTTATTTAGTTTTTCACAAATAATATATAAAATAATAATATTATCTTGTCCTTGCATGAGCCACTAAAACATCGCGCTATGACCATTTGCACTTTCCTGTTGTTAGTCTTTGCCATTATTTGAGATCACCTTATGCTACTGTTTTATGATTTTTTCCCGATACCTACCGTATTAATGATGAACAAAACAAAAAGAATATGTTAGACAGAACGGGGTGAATATTTTTATTACTTCACATAATAATCGAGAGGAACGTTTTCAGCCGTAATATCAAATTGCAAAACGTGCCGGAGTAACCAACCGCCGCATTAGCGAATTCAATACAATGAGGCCATTATCAGAAAAAAAATGCTTAAAGCAGGATTATTGGCCAATCTATGTCTTTTTCCACAATCCATGCGAAATATATGTTAGAATCTGAAATATAAAAAATACTGAATTCCATTTCAACAAACCGTTCAAGTTGATCTTAAAATATGTGAAAGTTCCAAAGTAAAAGGAAAAATAATTATTTAATAATATGGGTACTCACCAAGTGTATAATAGCGAAGTAGGAAAGCACAGTAATGATTAATTAGGAGTAATAATAAAAACTAATCTGACTCACCTTGTGGTTCAGATCTAAGACGTCTTCCTCAAGAGATGCATCAGAGTACACGTCATCACCTGTATCACAGGCGGAACTCCGACCTGAAGAGTTGAAACTGGAGCTGCGGTTCAATGGACTGAAAAATACATTGGATGGATCAGAAAACAATCATAAAGTATTTAAGAACAATATAATATTATTATTTATGTATAATATTGAAGTCACAGGACAATGACATGGTTGATCAGAGTTAAATATGTACCAATGACACACCAATACAATTAATACTCGTTTAAAAATAGCTTAAAAAAGTTAGTCTGTCCTGGATAATATGAGTCTCAGAGAGTTTATTATGATGCACGGATGCACATGTATGTTTCACCAGCAAAACTTTTTCACCAAAACCATGATATGAAAATCTGACGTCGAATATTAGTTGGTTTATATCTATATGAAAGGCATTAGTAAAAACACATTAGAAACTTTTCAAAAACAATCTAGAGCAAGCGTGTCGCATGTGTTGCATTGAAAACTAACCATTCGAGACTGAAGTTACGGTAAACATTCTAAAGAAAGGATAAACCATAACTACTGTATACGTAATAATTCATACATAAACACATGGACCACGCATAAATAATAAGTAATATATGTTACTAAAAGAAACAACCAAAATGCAAAGGAATACCACCAAACTAACTTTAAAGTTCTTCAATATGTAGAGCAGTGATTCTCAAATTGGGCATCGCAAAGAAGCTACAAGGGTGCAGTGAAATTCGTAAATAATAAAATAAAATAATAAATTAAATTAATAATTAATAAAACAATTATAAGAAATTAATATTGGATTTTATTACAATTCTACATTTTTTATGTTTCGATTTTATTTACTTGGACGGTTTATTATTTCGTTTATTAAAAAAAAAATAATAATAATAATAATAGGTAACACAGGCGCAGCGAATTTTATTTAATAATTTCAGTGTACTGCCAGAAAAAAGTTTAAGAATTGATCAGGTTATGCCTGCGGACGAGTATATCAAGTTTGATTAACGTACAATAAGTTATACCTTAAACGAATAATACTGAACACCAGTTTACAAATGTAGGAGAAAAATGATAGATTCACATTTTACAAACGCATTTGCTTCATATGAATGGATGTATTAATTCCAGCTGTTTAAAACTCAGTGAATTCACATGTGGCAACAATAAATAAATTGTACTTAGTTTCCTTGCAGTTGATTATATTTTATTATTCCAGCAGTGGTTATTTAAATTAGAAAATAGCATCACATTAATGATCTTAATTGTATAAGGGCAAACATAAATATGGTATAGACGAGCAAAAACAGTATCTTAAAACTATACAGAAAATTATGCAATATCACTTTATATTTTAGTGGATGCTAACTCTACTAATCACTACAAAAATAACGTCATATTTAACTAAAGTACCTATTCACGGTTAGTACAAGAGAAATGCATTAATATCTTCCTGTAAAACAAACCCCTTCAAGAGAAAAGAGACTTAAGCCCGCATAGCTTGACTGCGGTGTTGGCTTAGTATCTGCAGGCGCTCCTATTAGGACCCTGTAGGTCAGGCTTGAGGAATTAATTATGAGCCCTCGCAATATAATTAGCCTCTCCCTCATTCCATATTCTGCACGACAAATGACATGTGCATGGCGGAATAATGCTCTATGATGTAACCTCTTCTATTGATAAATTAAAAAAAAAAGAAAATATTTTAAAAATCTTCAGGCTGTAAACACCGGCATAAAATATATATATATATATATATATATATATATATATATATATATATATATATATATATAGAGAGAGAGAGAGAGAGAGAGAGAGAGAGAGATGAGATATCGTTCATTTCGAAGACAAGTGCCACAATATAAAAGGTGGAATTTAAAGGATTAAGCGTTTGAAGTTTGCGTACTTAGGTTTATCATGGTCTCTCAACTCACTGATAAAGCATCAAGTCGGACATATCCTTAGTCAATACCACTTATCATTTTTTATTTGAAAACAATTTAATCTTTATTTTTTGATGATTTAATCATAAACCAAATTGTTGTAGTTATTCATAAAAAATAGTACAAGCTCCTTAAGAGTTTTTGTCTAATAAAGATAAATATTTGAAGAAAAAATAAATTTTTTTGCCAAACAATTGATTTGAAAAATAAAAAAAAATCAACTCAAAATATTTTAATGAATTTTGATACAAATAATATTTTTAAAATAAATATGAATGAAACATAAAGAATGATGTATTAAACTATTCACACATAAGCAAAATTGATAGGTTTTGATCACATAATAATATCATTACATCGTTAAAAATAATTTATCATTATTATTATAAAGGCAGTCTTTATAAAGTTACGTCCCCCTAAAAATTATTGAAGCAATAATATTTACTTACTATTTATTTATTACTAAGCTATACTATTTAATAGTACGATTTACCGTCTTTTGAACGTACCATCAAATAAAAAGAACTATAAAAAAGAAATTAAAATAATATATACCATAACAAAAAATAAAGGATACAACAAAACCACTATCAATCATATTGAAAAAAAAAACAAATACAAAAAAAGACAATTAACGATATCTATTCAACAACCCCCGAAGATAGGCCAATCTCGAAACAGTATGTTTTGATTCCATATTACGGCCCTACATCCACCAAAGTCGGAAATAAATTGAAAAAACTAGGATTAAACCCTGCATTTAAAATAGAAAAACCCCTATCCTCATATTTCTCTTCTCCTAAAGACAAAATAGACCCTTCCCAAAAAACCGGAGTATACGAACCAAATTGTAATTATTGTGCAGCCAAATACACGGGAAAAACTGGAAGATCGCTAAATCAGAGATTAAAGGAACATATACGTGCATATAATAATAAGAAGGATAATTCCAGCTTTGCAATTCATTTAAATAAAAATTATCATAAATTCATCAAAGACTCAGGAGTTAAATGAATACATCAAGTTGAAAACGGCCTCAAATTAAATATATATGAAGCACTTGAAATAATAAAATCCTTCAAATCCAATCCAGATCTTTGCTTAAATGACCAAATAAATATCTCCAATAGTCCAATCTTAAATTTATTCCCGTCTATAACAGAAAAACCATTACTCACCGGCCATACTGGAAAAACCCTGAACCTTAAACCGTTAACCTATAAACATCCTACCTACATTTCGTTCATTGTTAGTACAATGCGAGAAGAAACCAGTACAAACTTTTCTGTTTGATATAATCCATTTAAGCCTTGGTGAGTACCAACAGGTATTTGATTTCTTGTCTTAATTAAATTCATAAATGTTTTATAATACTGATTTCTATTAATCTAATTTAATATGTTTAATAATACCAAACTATATTTTGAATTGCTTATTTTTGAATTTTTTGTGTGTGAACTGAGGATGAATATATAACATTTGAAACTAGTTTTCAATAAAAGAAATTTATATAAATGGCCAATAATTTATCAATCCCTAATTAGATTGATCCTTCTATACCATCATGCGGATGTCCAATATAAATCGACTCAAATGCTTCTCATAGCCAAACGGATAATCCAATAAAAAATGCCAGAGGAAAAAGTTGCAGGTCTACTTTTATAGTTTTACCATCCATTGTTGCTTTTGAATTTGAAGTGATACGTGCGGTTGACGCGGGGCGAAAATCTCGGTTATGCAGGCAACGCCAACTTTTTAATAGGTCCATTTATAGCCATTTAAAAGTTATGAAACAGCATTTCGATATGTTCAAAATTGAAGGATTTAAACCAAATTTTCAATTTTTTTTTCCTCGATACTGATTTATGGGAACTTCCTTAATTTAACAATAATATTAGCATGTTATTGGGTCCTTGCCAAACTCTGCTTAATAGACACAACGCAACGGAGACGACGGTATTCACTAATCCCTAAGAGACTTAATTACTTTAGGGAATAATCCTTAAGGAGGTTGATCCTCTGTGTTTATGAGGTCATTCATTTGCAGTCAGTTGCTAAAAGGTTCAATATCTATCGCCAAGATATGGCTCCATACACATCAAGGGAAGCTGTTGATGAGATTACGGAGCGCGGAAAAGCGATTGTTCATTTATGATTTATTTTTAATGTAAACGGTGTATGAATATTTTTATTTGAAAAATTGATAAACATTATAATTCGTACAATCGATTTCTTGTTCATAATTGCGCAAAGGTCATTTAAAAAATTACTTCCTTGCATTTTTCAGAAAAATTAATGCACCTACAGGGTGGGAAATATTTTTAATAAGATGTTGATAAAAAAAACAACATAAAAATGATGAATAACGTCTCCAAGATTCCAGTTTATAAGGTGCCTGAAAAGTAATAATGACGTTCAGAATACAAGATTTAAATCCATGAATTTTGAAGATATAAAAATGTGATTTGCAGTGTCTTTCATAACTTTTTAATGACCATAAATGAGCTTATTAAAAAGTAGATGTTATATGCAAACCCGAAGTTTTCGCCGCGCGTCAACCGCCCGTATCGTATCAAAGTTAGAAAGCAATAGCAGTTGGTCTATATTTGGTAAAACTATGGAAGTAGATCTACGACTTTTTCCTCTGGCATTTTGCGATTCGATTATCCGTTTAGCCGTGAGAAGCATTTGAGCTGATTTATGTTGGACACCCTGCGTATCAAACATATCAATACTATTGATACAATATACCCTCAGACGATCAATATTTTATCGAAATTCGATATTAACCGTGTAAGGAGCGCTTTGCTCTAAAATACAGTTTGAAGGAAATCCTTATGTTTGACTGGTAAACTAATAATAGCTAAACTAATAATAAATTCATATTACGGTATACATTGAAACTAAAAATCTGACATTTATTCTTTAAAAAATATATGTCACTGGAAGGTTTCCAAGCAAAAAAACAAAATTTCTTATTGTGGCACTCCTTTTGTAAGTGAACAATACAATAAACCAATATTGAACAAAAATGCACCATTATATTAGACCCAACAGCACTTGGTTATGAATCAATTAATAATCAATAAATAACAATTCATTTTTTAAGAGGGAGTCATTTCATAAGATACGGGACACCGGCCAAATATAAAAGAATTCCTTTTATACCTGAACCTCGGGGGCATATAACACTGTCACACTTCCATAAGCTTAAGGAGAGCAGTTTGAACAAATGCCTCTCTTCGATTCAAAGAAGACTTACAATTTGTGTTCTTTTAAAAACACGAGACTGCCTTTACAATTGGTGTAGAACATAGTTATCTGTGTATGCCTTTGGATATTGCAAAATAGGTAAATAGAAATGTGTAATAATACTAAATGCTACTGTCCGTATATTATATATCATTTTTATATGATCCATAGAGGTAATAAACTATGAGCAGTAGGAATTTCTCAATGTATTATCTTGAAGAAAGCAAAACACAAAATCAAACAGTGAAAACTGAGGTCAAATAACTTATACAGACAGGAATGGACGTGATTTGGCAAGTGTTAGCAATACGGTTACTGGTGAAGCCATACAGGGTATGGGTTTAGTGAGTCCACCTCTCCTAACCATGATTTTAGCATGTGACAATTTATAGAAAAACTTATTATTATATAAGAAATAATAAATAAATAAAAAATACTCGGACGTATAACCATCAAACATTCATTAAAAAATAAATAAAATTTTATTGAACTTTATTGATTATATTCGAAGATGATTGTGCCTAACATATGATGGAAAATGATGATTATTTTTAAAATCTATTTCTTTTTTAGCAACTGCATTTGAATTTTCGTAAATATCCAACGGAATTAAGACAAAACATTCTGCAAGATAATAAAGACTCCATATTCGCATTGATACATAAACATTTATTTCTACAAACTTTTAAGGCAGTCTTTTCATATCAAAATTCAAAACGAATTTTCATGAAATTCAGTCCAGTTATTTAAAAACAATAAAAATACACACAAAAAAAAAGATATTTTATTACGATTAATGAATAAACATAACTCCAAGATTTAAACCTATGAAAAACTTTACAATACTAAAAAAGACTAATATTAAACGAACCATAAAATAGATTATTTAACAAGATTATTAATAGAAGTAACATTAACAAAAGATAGAAAAAATCAATGTTAATCTTTGATCTACATTACACTTAATAACAAAAGCATTTTATATTCATCATAATTAAAAATATAAGTATTGTCTGCGTTTCTATCCACAGTTTAATAGCTTTTAATTTATTAGTTATAATCAGAAATTTATAATACCAAATTAAAAATTTAATAAAGGAAGTAAATTAATATTAACTTTATCATAAACTAAACTCATAGAATATATTATATATTATATTATATATTATATATTATATATTATATATTATATATTATATATTATATATTATATATTATATATTATATATTATATATTATATATTATATATTATATATTATATATTATATTATATATTATATATTATATATTATATATTATATTATCAGCATTATATTATACTGCTTGATGCCTATATCTTTCTCAAGAGAAATGTATAATAATAATTGAGACTCCACTTCACTCTTTAAGCTTATTAATTAACAATATGCAGGAACTTTAATGCTTGTATGGAATATTCTCTCAAAGCTTAATTAAAATTCTTTCAGAATTAAAGCAAGCTTTTAATAACCTATTCTAATTGTACTTTTAGCGAGTAGCAAGATGTGTTCAATTTCACACAAAAGAATCTTTAAAAGCAGACATATTATTATTTTAATTATATAAAAAAAATTAATACATAAATTAAAAATAATTAAAACTTAACAATTTTAAAAAATGCAAAACACACGAAAAATGTTTTGTTTTTTATATAAATAATAAAGAAATTATATAACATAAAATAATAAATTCTTAATTCCTTAATTTTGAAGAATTAGAAATTGATCCAGTAAAAAATACGTCATAAAGCTAATTAGTTTGCATACTTGAGAAATTAAATTTTATTTATATCATCAAAATATTAATGTAATAAACTTTAATATGATAATTAAAGTAAGCTATAAAACAATAATTAATTTAAACATGAACAGATATAGAAGACTATTCAAAAAAAGAAATGACCTTCATTTTATCAAGAGTTGCACTTAAGGCACTTCAATGGAAATTACTGAATGAGGTCAAAACCTTTCTAAAGAGAAAAAGTCATTCCTTTCTTGCCCTTAAAAAGGGGCTTTTGAGCGATATTTGAAAAGAGAACTTTTGATAGGGACCGTACTGGTACATCATCACTATAACAGAACCTTTAAATAATAAATAAATAAAATAATAAAATTCTTTAAAATTATTATGTATCAAAAGATAAATGATTAACTTTAAAGTAACAGAGGTTAGAGTAACAGTAAATAGTACACATCAAATAGCAGTCATCAAATCTCAATGATGACGAAGTTTCATTAGAAAAATATTTCATTATATTTGTTGAAACAAAGAATATATAATTTATACTTAACACAATAATATTAGTCAAAAAAAAGGTCATTAATGTGGATCAATATTAATCATTCTATACTTGTTCTCTACTAATATTTTTACTTCATTCATGTATCCGTTAGATAAATTAAAGATCTTTATTAATTAATTAAACATTTCTCCACTGGTAGTGAGATAACTTGAATATTCTAGGAAGGCAGATTTTTCACGAGGTGAAGAGAACTAAGAAAATCGGCCGAATCGAGAGGGAGGGGGGCTTGGAAAAGAATCAACAAAGGCTGGTCAGTGAAAGTGACTTTTTTTTTTCTATTTTCTGAAGCTTTCACGTCAGTCTGTCATTTCCTTTAATCGACGATTTGTAAGGTCAACAGTCATGTAAAAATATGGGAAACTCCTTCAGCTCAAATCTCCACTAAATAAAAACAATAAAATGTGAAATTTAAATAAGTATATTATAATTTCTGATGACAGATAGTAGAAGTAATATTAATAAAAACCAAATGTTTCTAAGTACTTGATACAACAAATTTCGAAAAAAAATAATTTCAGATTGGACCATAGTAATGATTGAACCTGATGAGTGGATGAAATTCATATTAATTATTTCCAAGAAATATTATTAAATATAGCCACATTCATGTTTATTACTAATAATAAACTTGTAGTTCAAATGAACTACTCAAATGAACCCTCCGTGACTACATTTTTACAAACAGACAATGTATATTTTTTTAATTTCTCCATATCTTCATTTGGAACGTGCATTGCTTTGAAGCATTCTATTAATCTTTGGTTTTTGATTTACTTTCGTATACCAAAATATAAATATTTTCTGAAATAACTAATACGTTTAAACACTTATTTTTGGCTCATGGCTAGTGATCTGTAAATATGAGTAGGAGGTGGATATAAACAGCTCATCACTTTAAATATGTGAGCTGATCCAGTTGCTCAGTGACCCGACCACACCCAATTGGGCAGAGAATCCTTCACTTCATTGAACACAGTCAAAGATGACGTAAGGAGGGGACGTCTAAACACAATTTAAAATAACTTCTTATGTCTGGACAATATTAGCCTGAAACTAACAAAACTGAAAATCGAGTTAAAAAAGGTTACTATATTAGCCCATTGGCTATCATTAGCATTTACTGTAGAACAATTTTAAAATAATCACTACGTATATTACAAAAGTGCATTACATTATAATTGTGGAATTGGTTCAAAATTCTAATACAATACTATTATAATTATTAATGGTTCATACAATAGTGGTAGTTTTCTCAAGTGAAGTAATGAAGATAAAATGAATAAGGTTTCAAACTGAACCTTAGGACACGTCTGTTTTTATTAATTACTTTGATCATTATTATTATTAATTTGCTTCCACGCTACCAAGGGTTAGAAACCATGGTATCCATGCAGGAAGTAAAAAAAAAATTGTTGTTCCCAGATTTGAAAATTTCCTCTTGCGTTTTACGTTTTAGACATCAGGGAACAAATTTAGTTGTATCTCTCTCGTTCTGTCGGTTGTCAAATCCATGTGACGGGCACTCTTTTATAGCACTTACTATCGTAGATTCGGTTTTGGTGACATTTTCAGGGATTGTCCAAGTTGGTATATATCAATCTCATCAAGTCTACCAATTTGGTTTACGCATGCATTTACGGATTTTCCTTGATAAATTATTATTTCGAAAATGGCTATATTTGACTAGCCCAAAGTTGGAGGAACGTTCGAGGCCTGTGAAAAATGGGTCCAAAACCAGTTTCATTGAATTTCCTCAAACAATTTTATAATTCTTCAACTAGTTCAATTAGTGAGGTTAATAATATGTACCAAATGTACACATATAATTGTATCGTGCTAGGATTTAAATATCATTTAATTATATTTTGTTTTATTAATACTATTCAATGAAAACAATTAGATTCTAGCAAAGATTATGTTTTTATATCAAATGATGTTTTTTGTAAGAAGCTAATACATATTTCTTTTTTTGTTTTTACATATTTGTTGTTTGCATTTATTGTTGCGAAACAACAATAAAGTAATATTGTAATATTTTAATTGAAACCTATATAATTTCAGGGATGGGTCAGGTCACCCAAGCGATAATAATAAGACTTACCGATATTAAGAGTTGAATCCTACAGGTGTCTACGGATTCTAAAGCCTCTACCAAGTAATATACTTCCCTACTAATAATGATCTCAATTAAAAATATTAAAATCAAACACGATGCGCATATTTTAAAAATATTTCGAGGTATGCTATTTAATATTATAGATTCCATGATATTATGCACAAATTTATCAGTAACACGTGTTTATTTTATTTTCTATAAAATACCTAACCTATTGGAACTATGGGTAATAGATCAAATATTTATTGTTAAATTTTCTTGGCTTTGACCTAACCTGTATTATTCTGGAATAAAACTAGTTTAGTAAGAAGTAAAGTAGTTCTCGTCTTATTTCATTTTGAAATTTATTTTATCCCCAGGCCAGTTTAATAAACATTGCAACCAAGAATAGCGGATGTCTGGAGCTTCAATTTAATTTTAGGTGTGTTATTAAGGAATAAAACTTTACCTTGAACCCTGTTCTTAAATCCTTTTAAAGGGACAAATCCACTAAGAAAAAAACATTAAAGTTAAACGAAATATTAAGTTAAATCTAAATTTTCCAAGCATTACACTTAATATTTTATTTTTCACAACTTATTGCGATATTCTGTCACTAAATTTGTCTAAACAAAACGGTTAAAAAAAAAAAAATGTGGTTGAAGATCAAAAAGATATACACAACGGGTTCTGTTGTACTATTCGCTACTTGGATATAGATATTCCACCTCAACCTTGTGTACCAAATGTACACAAAACACTTTAACTAAAAATAACCAAAATCGAGGAGCAGATACAGAAACCTGTTGCTGAGAGGAGTGGGGGAGAGGAAGAAGGTATAGGCAGAGCAATCTGATATTTCTTAACTCGTGTGGCAACTTGCCAAAGGTAAGACCTTACGAAATGATGAAGAAAACGTCGCAGGCTGAAAACCTTTGCAATCTCAATAAAATAATAAAAATTAAATATGAAATATTTTATGCCACAGCAGCGGTTTTCGGATTGAGAGATATTTAATCATAACTTTAGTATGATTTATTCGTGTTGCCCTTGTTAATTCTAGATTTTCATAATGCTTTGTATATTATTAGTTATTAGTTATTGTTGGTGTATTTTTAATATTATTATTATTGTATGCATAAATATTCGATAGTATCGTAAAAGCTACTAATCGCACCAAACAAATATTTAATATTATATATTCTAAAGTATGTTTCAAAAACATAGAAAAATAGCTTTACATGTTACTATAAGCATCGTATATGAAGACTAGAATAAACAACTTCAAGCAATCTGAATGGCTGAATCAGACATGGAATGCTGGAAAAATAAAATAAAATATCGGACTGTAATTAATCGTATCAATTGCCGCTTCAAATATACCTATTATATTCAAATATAACTACCTGTTTTTTTTTTACCAAATTGTTTAAGTTTAAATTCAAACTTCATGGATAAAAAAATTTCATGTGGACACCGCATGACTTCCTTGTACGCCTATTAAACTAGAAATCGTTGGCTCAAAAAGTGACCGAAGATAGCAGTATCTCAAAAACAACTCTCGGCGTCGGTTACTTGTGACGATGACCTGAGTTATAATTCTGGACCTGTTAGACCCAGATGGAATGTGGGATTCTGGAATGTACCATAATTTTATTTTCTAAAACTTTTCTGTTACACTTTTATTTCTAAAATTGATAGAGAACCATTTAAAAACTCTATTATTAAAATGAATAAAATTCAATCTGGAACTTCAATTAAAGTACCACTTCCGGCTTGCCACTTTTTACCAAAGTATAGTATGTTTTTCGTATTAATATATAAATTTTATATACAAAGTTTGAGGAGTTATGCATTATATTTTAATATAATTTTTGAAGAAAATCTATTAAGACCTTCAGTTAATGTACATCTTCCAGGGATCACGTAGTGGACAAAAAGAGTGATGCGGAACAAAAATTCCAAATACAAAGTTTCAACTATCTATGGCAAAACATTTTTGAGTCGTGGGAGATAAGGAAGTAGGCACAGACGTCACGACGAACGATGTTTCCGTTGAAATCTGAAAACAGATTTTTTTTTGCGCTTGCAATACTCTCTGTACTGTATACAAGGAAGTAAAAACTTTATACCTAACCTTAACTGTTAATTTATACCTAAACATTTTTTTTTTAATTATGTGAATGAAATCCACATCATTTCATAGAACAGTCAACTCTTCTATTGCTACATATTTTACCTTACGAGAAATGTTAATGTTGGGCAAATAGAGCAATTATTATTTCAAATATTTATTTTAGTATATTTTATGTAATAAATATAAAATTAAATTTGTTTATAGTTAAGTATAATAACCTTCCACAACTAAAGACAATAAATAAAGATAAATTTAATTTAATACAATCAGATATTAAATTAAAAATAATTAGAAGGAATGGCTGAACAGTTGAATATCTCAAAGTATCAAACAATTTTAAAATAACGGTAAATAGTAAAATAGCAGTCTATTAAAAATAATAAAAACCAACATTATAATGTCTTCTTCTTAAGAATAAAGTTTCGACAAAATGTTGATATAGATTAACATAATATTTATATCTATGTCTATCATCTATATTAAATAGGAATAGATAAGCATGAATTAAATTAATTTGATTAAAAAAAAAAAATAATAGTGAAAATAATCGCTCACCTGCCTAAGCCTCCAGGACCTAGACGTTTTCCAGATCTGAAACAAAAACAGTAATTAATACGAATAACTTTTAAAAATTCTGTTGAAATAACGGAATTTGAACTTTGTTGTACTTTATCCTTTTATTTAATTTATTGTTTTGTAAAATACTACATTCTCATGATTCTCTAATTTAACTTTCATTATATCTCATTTTATTCGCAATATTATAATGAGCAAGTATGCCAAGGGTATGAATTTAATTTTCATTTATTTTCATGCATGGTTAATGAAAATTAGTTTTCATGAATTCCTTGGCGGTATTATAGTATCATCACTGTTTTATATCATATATTATTATATTACTCCTTCATGCAGTTGAAGACGAAGTATCAATTTAAATAAATAAACATAAATTAGGATTTTCATTTTCATATAAATTAAATATCAACTTGTAAAAAGAGAAATATTTATACCAGTTTTGTTTAGGGCATGCATACCTCAAAAAAAAAAAAATATATAATCATATTCCATAACAATAAACCATGAGTCGGTAACCAAGTGTCGGTAAGACTAAGGAAAAACGCTGAAAATTATTAAGATATAATTTATTATTTCCAAATATTATAGATCCACTAAATAAAAATAAACATTATTTTGAATTGATTTTTTTTTCACATATAAAAAACTTAATCTAAAAAAAATCAGTCGATTAGTCTCGGAGAAAAGCGGACGGATTTTTTTTTAACTTTGAGTATTGGATTCTACGTATCATAAAACGAAAAATCTCAAATTTTTATTAGGGATCAATATTTTTTTTCGAGATCGAATGGAAAAGTTCATTAATGAAAATAATAAATCAAAACCGTTTAGTAAATCACAACAAATTTATTCACAATTACGGTAATTTATTCATAACTTATCATTTACATGATAATTCATAGAATTCACGATTAAAGTAAATTAAAATTTCATATTTTCCACATTGAATATTAATAGAGTTTTAAACCTAAGTTTTATAATCTCGACTCTCTCTCTGCTACCGACACAAACCCGGTTTGATAAAAGTTAATTTTAAACGAAAAGTTTCTCTTTCAGTCGGCTTCAAACATGGACCGTAATCGAGTTTCTTCATTATGACAAGGGCGAGCCTTTGTCCGAACATAATGAACTCAACAATGTAAACAATAATTTAATATTATCGAACGTCTAAAATCAATGATAATCTTATGATGATGAGTAAACTAATAATCTTGAAGAGTAGAGCATGTTGCGTAGTGCAAATTATAGAGGCAGAAGCCCACTCATTCTCATACAGATAACTCAGCAGCTAGTTTAACGGAGTATCAGCCGCCGCACTTAGAAGACCTAAATCAATTTATTTCTTTAGAGAAATTTATTGGTGAAATACTAAAGTCTTATTTTGCTTTTTTAAATTATCTCTATTTATGAAACAGTCACTGTCAGCGGACCCATAACTAGGATGCACATGCCTGATACTCGGCGTTAGATGCGAGTAGTTCTGGCACTTAAGCGCTATAATTTTCAAAAATAAATAAATTATTACAGTATCGGTAATGAAAAAACAAAGAAATCAGAAGGCTTGAATGATCTTTCATATGGTCCAACGACTGCTTCCCACAGTAAATTTTTAAGTCGTACTTATTAAATATACGAACATCCACTAAAGAGAATACTTTTATTCCATATTTGGCAGGCTTCGACGGGACATAAACTCGAAACCCGCACCTTCGACGGATTATAAAAACATTTCAACAAGTATCACACATTCCCCATTAGAATATTTTTTTCTGATGATTATTGATAATTTTTTCAAATAATTCTCTAACTAATTAATTAGAGTAATAAATATCTCATATTGAAAGAAAATTAAAACCGATTTTGAAATACTTACATAAATTGACGGGTTGTACCCCAGGGACCAAAGAGTCTTATAATGGAGAGAAAAATAGATTTAGACGCTTGAAAATCCACAAGTGAACTGAAGCGGTAATGGCAAGAAGGCACTGAGCCGGAAAAGGACTTCGTGGATTCTGAGAATAATTGGCGCGTATAATGACACATATGACTGGTGCCTCGGTCCAGACCCACCCGTCCACTGGAGGTTTAAGCTAAAATTTTGCATGAACCTTTATTATGACTTTCCAAATGTTGACTAAATGTATCATAAGCTCTCGTGTCGACGTGTCTAGTTATTAAAGGTTGGAGGTCAAAAAAGTGACAAATTTTTTTTTTGTGAATATCTCTTTTTTATGCGTCCCATGTCGTCAGGAGTTATTATAAAATCTGTAGAAAATAAGATTATCTACAAGTTTTATCTTAAGGCTGATTTACACAAGTTTTTTTATCAAAGCTTTCATCAAACTCACTTTGATTAAAAAACTTACTCGTGTAAATCAGCCTTTAGACATAACTCGGAGAGTAAGCAGCGAGCATCCGCGTGCAGGATAACCCTATGTAAAATGCGGAATCGAGACACATAGCACTCATTACCGGTTTAATTGTTAATATTTATTATTATTACTTATTTCGAAACAAAATATTAAATAATTGTATAATAATTATAATTGACCAAAATTTAGATATACGGAAAGATTATTTCATCTTATTAAATTGTTATGTTTCCTTTTGACTATCTAAACAAACGTTAGAATATCTAAACAAAAATCGACTAGAAAAAGTTATTCTCCTGGCCAAAAAATATAAATATAAATACAAAAAAAATTATATTTCTTATAGAGAGAGTGAGAGTGATTATGTATCAGCAGCACTTACTTGAATTATTATAACAAAAACATTATGAGGAGCAAATGTATATTTTAATTTTTTAATATGAATATTCAAAATTAGAAACAAGCATTTTCAGAAACTTTTATTTAAAATGCACCTAATGATTTGATATAACTTATTACAAGCGTAAGTGTTTTAACAAGTCAAGATTCAACCAAAAGTTGAAAACTCAGTAATTAATAAAAATTTAAATTATTTCCATACTTCAATTCAGGAAGGAGTCGTTAAAATATCGTTATCATAAATAATATATAATTTTAAACGCTTATGTTACTAAAATAGTTAAACAAATATAATTCTCGTAAGAATAAAACTGATGGTGAATTGTTGTATTCTGTCAATGCTTCGGCAATGATTTTTCATTGCTCCTGACAGGGTTGATTAAATTTTTCATTGCCCAGGATAAGAGGAAATACAATTCCGGTTTTTATAGGTCGAATGCATTACGAAATAACAGTTGTTTATGGCGTATCTTTATAAACTATATTATAAACCGTAAAAAAAGAGATAGTGAAAATCGCTTTAGCAAACAATAATTGAATAAATTAATTTATCAGTACGAGTTGTACATATTTTCTACCACAATAAAATTTACCATCTGCTAAAGTAATTAGCAAATATCCTAGCAAAGGGTATTTTTTTGTAAAACAGATATATAAGAAAAAATACAACAGAAAAAAATACATCAGAAAAACAAATCAAGTAAACTTAAATCTAAAGATCTAACTTTGAAAAAAATGTGTTGATCAATTTGTTTTGATTCGGAAGTATTTCCATATTTATATCATCATGTATGGTACAACTTGGAATAATGTTAGTAGAGAAATGAAAACAATTGTAAAAGATAAAATAAAAAACAAAATAAGTTTATTCATAGATATCAAATTGCTACCTTAATTCAATAACAAAATAACCAATTTGTCTAATAATATATTTTTATTAATACCCAAGCACGTTGGGATTACTGTGGGAGGATCTTGGGTTTTATAGTTGGTAAGAAATTCGGTTTCTTGATCAACGGCTAAAGAAGGAAGTAATGTGGCCATCATCCACTCTAAGACATTTGTGTAGAAATAAACATTGCATTATATCACTTATATTTTTATCATAAACTTTTTTATGAATTATCATTTCAGTAAGTAAAACAATTTCCCATAAAAAAAGTATTCCAAGATACTGTTACGTCATGAGAGCTTAGAGGTTTACTTTTGGAACAACCTAAAACAAATTTTGACTTTTCAGCTGAGATCAACATGAATAAGAACAAAACATTGAATCGGATTCTAAATACGAAGAAAAATTCTTGGTGGAGATTGTATCAAAGCGAATAATTACTGTTTTTATGAGGGTTCCTTCCCATTGTGACACGATAGAGAACGAGATAGCAGATCATGAAGTTTTAATTCACTTAGCCTTAACCATAATTATTGCAGTTATTGTTAAGGAGCTGAACACGAAAAGTCATTTCATCTTTAAGTGCCGTATAATAACAGATATCGACTTTGCTGCACAACGAGGGCCAATCTGCTTCCTTGTTAATGAGCAAATCTGTTTTTGTTTACATCCTAACGAGAAGCTAAAAGAGCCAACCAGCAAACCAAACTGCTAAAATTGTACAACATAACATAATAAATTGAACTAACACAAAATTACATCGAAAACTAAGCCGTAATAAGCTAAAAAGAATTTTAGAAGAATCTCAGAAAGACATGTTGCGCAACACAGTCGATATCTATTACTCAGCACTTGAAGATGAAATGACCTTTGGTGATAAGCTCCTTAACAATAACCACAATATTATGGTTAAGACTAAGTGAATTAAAACTTAAACATCCGTTAAATGCACCAAAAAGGCTTGTAATTCCAGAAAAGAAAATTTTTATTTTTTTGCAGACTCATAAATTTTCACACGGCTACTTTCTGAAAGGCTAAGAAGCTGCCTACAGTGAGCATTGCCGAGTCATCAAAGTGCCAAACATATTCTTGAGGGATATCCAAGATTTTCTTACATCCGAACGTATTTGGGAATGGAAAGTAGTCTTGGATAGGTTTTAGAGGACACTGCAAGCACGGTTTCGGCGCTGCCGTTTTTTTTTTTTTGTTTTTTTTTAATTCTAATTAAATATAAGAAATGAACATGGTTAAATGTTCATAATACCTTAAATTAAAGACGATAAAGAAAAACAAGGCAACCAAATATGACGTCCAACCTTTTCCCACTTCGAGCACTGCCTATTGAAAACGACAACCCCTTTCACGAAAATGTCAACATTCTCTCAGAGACAAACAACCAAGACGCTGGGTGTTACATGACAGTTTTCCACTTAGGTTACCGCCTTCTATATTGGACCATTTACATACATTGCCAACCAGTTGGCTTGGAATAGAGGATTATCGATTCTAGAGGCAGTCGCGTGATCGAGGTCGCTGTACCTGCATACCGCGGAGGTTATATTTCCTTTAAATTTTTTTTTATTATATTTTGCATATATTATGATATTGATGGAATAATCATTGCTGATTGAACCGTTATAAAAATGTTTAAATGCTTCTAATAGCATTATAGTTACTTCGTTTAAGAAAAAAAAAAGGTCCACTTAGCAATGTTTAGAGGTCTATTTCAAATTTGTGAGGAATGAAACCCCTTGGGAATAACCGGATTCCTTGCACTGAATTCCTCCGTCGAGGATTATGAATTCTGTAAAACGGGACTGACAGTACCTACTTAATAAAGATGGGCTGCTCATATTTATGGAAATTTATATTATGATCATATTACAAAAATATAAATAAAACAGGGATCAAATTAAAAAGAGTATCATAATAAGAAGATATCGATAGTCAACTTCACAGATGTTGTATTCACTAATTTCCTCAATAGTGGGGAAACTTAGAAAAGGTATAATCTACGTTAAATATCTTTTTGAAACTAGTGTTATAATAGCATAAAAGTAGCCAAATATACAAAAAAAAAAAGAGAATTAAGTAAGGAATTACAAGATGCTAAGAAAAAATCATGAATGTTTTTGACGCGAAAATACAAAATTTGCTCTTGCAGCATCTTTGAGGTTGACCATCGATATAAATATTTTTTTAGTGAACTTTTATTGATAGTCTTTAACCACCATTTATTTTGGAAAATGACAGTTACTTTTGAATTATTTTTTTCAAGTTTAAAATAAGGTAAATAATTAAAAGTTGATACTGGTAAACTATTCAAAATAATTATTAACTTTGACTAATATGTAACGTAGATATTCAGCCTGGAAATGGTTACTAATACTCGATACCAAGGTTGTTATGGCAGAGCAGGGTGGGGCTAGGGTCCTAGAGTGTCCAGCAGGGAACGATGTGGGTTCGATTCCCACATCTGTCAGGTTAATATTTATTTTGCGACTGCTGGACGAAATGAATCTTGATACTTCCACTCTCGATAGTACGGAGTACAACCTCAAAATAGCTGTTAATAAAACTTTGCAAAAGAAATTTAACTAATAACGGTAATATCAATTTCGTGTATCTTAGTAATATATTTTTTTAATTTTTAGGTATGATGTTTAATTATTTTTCTATTAGTTAATTGAAAGAGTAAAGATTTTCAAATCGGGAAAAATCGAAGGAGGATTTCATGTCATTTCAGTCATGTATGAGGTATGTCAAGGATTCAAAATTAAACTCTCTGAGATAAAATCACACAACAGTAATTAGTGCCTATGGCTTTTTTGTTGTGTTATTCCGTAAATATAGCGATGTTTAAACCTTTCAAGCATTACAAGAGCTGACAAAATATGATTATAATTTTTATTAAATTAATTATCAAGACGCATAGTTCTTAATATTAAAATTGAGCCAAAAAAGTGTAAGACTTCATCAAGATTTCATTGTACACCTGCAGGCGTACCATAATTAGGTTGTTCCAGGGGTCGTCACCCTTATGCCCAACTGAGATAAGTTCCCTGTGGGCACCATAGGTCGAAGGCCTTGGGCTAAAATTTGGCCTGGACCACCCTCAGGGGTTGGGAACGGTCGGTCATCCAGGCGGTGAGCACCTAACTCAGTCCTGCACGGAATTCTACAATAATTGGCTAGCATTCAATAATGAACAGTTGTATGTGTATATGTTTATGCATATAAATATATAAATTATTAATTCATAATAAAATTAAAAAAACATAAAGAAATTATACTAACAAAACACAATACAATATATTAGCCGAAAACGTAACCGAGATTTCTTATTAAATTTATTTATAATATTATTTTATGTATATATAATATACAGAATGATGAAAAAATATAAGGGTAAATAATTATGCTAAATAATTATTTGTAAATAACGCGAATGACTATAGTTATTACTATAATAATATGTATTATTAATTTCACATGTTTTGATATTTTATTGAGGTGTAAACTGTTAAGTAAGATATTAGTATATTTTTTAATGACAGATGAATTTAATGAATACATTTATTTTTTAGATTAAAAATTTGAATAAATGGTTAAAATAAAGGTTAACTCACCCACATAATGCAATATTTATTTTATTGAATCAATTATTACATTAAAATTAGATCTTTTTCTGATTTTTATTTTAATTAGATATCATTAAAGGTGTTCAAAGATGGCTTGTTATGGATAATATTTTGTTTTTTGTTATGAAATGTTAAGAATTACGAGAAGTATTTGGTCCACCATTACCGTAATTTCATTAATATCATATAAATAAAATACTAACACCGAAAAAAAGAACATTTAATTACTAATTTACTTTAATTATTAAGATAATTACTATAATCATGACATTTATAATATATTTATATATTTGGCACAGAATTGTTTTTATGGAATAATTAAATTCCAACAAACGTTTTGAATTATAGCATTAAACAAAAAAAAAGAATATGTATATGTGCTTAAAAAAAAAAAAAAAACTACCAATGATTGAGACAGCTGCACTTAATATAAATACTGGATTCTCTTCCTTAGGTGAAATTTTCTGTTAGGTCGTCCCAGTTAAACTGTGTCCTGATAGGTAGAGGTGCAGGTGCAGTACCAACCTTCTGGATCGGCTCCCGAAGGGATACTGAGCTGAGGGGTCGATACACTCCCTCCCCTCAACCCTTACGGTCGCCTGAACAGCCCTATCTCATCCCTTAGTGCTTGTCGTCAATGGGGTGTCAAGGTGTTATCTGGAGTGCCATCTTCTGCCTTGAAGATGGTTCTTGTGCGCCAATGAGTTAAGTAGTTAATTTCCAAATTGTAATCATTAACGTATAAAAAAAGAGGAAAGATAGGATAAATATTATTACTTTTGTAGAAATACTAGTAGAAATAATAAAGTAGAAATATAAAAGATAAAGTAGAAATAACACCACAAGGCTTAATGAAGCAACTCAAGGATGAAGGGTATGAACAAAAACCGAGGGTAAGTTATTGAAAGAGATTTCACATTCCAGGTGAACACTGTTTCAGTGACTTATATCCTTTTTCTCAAAAGTAAAGCTCATTTGTTTGCTTGCTTGAATTCGCTTGTAACCCGCAAGGTCATCAACGCCTAAAAGCAAAGCTCATTAAAAAGAACAAAATAAAACTTAAATCAATTGACGCAAAAAAATGACTTGTACCCCTTTACCCAAACACTATATGGGCCCAGTATTAGTAAAGATACAACGTATTGAACTAGATGGAATGCTAAGTGTCTCCGAAAGTAGATGCCTCTTTTAGATGATTGCAGAATTAACCTGTCCATCTCTGGCAAGCGTGCAAAGTTAATTCAGAGATACAAGATCGTCAGAGGTGGAAAGGTTAATTCTGCAATCATCTGAGAACATTACATTAGCCACCTCAGCATCGGTCCAGTTTTGGTGTGCATGAGCGAAATTTAAGCGGGCACTCCAGTGCGCTGGTGATTTTATGTTAGAAAATGTTAGACCACAAAAAAATAACAAAAACAAAACAATAAAAGTGCAAAAACTTTTGAAAAAAAAAGAAAAGAATGGAGAGATGTGCTCTCATGAATATGGCCATGAGGAGTTAAAGTCGAGTATCCAGCAGTTTACAGTTCAACTAACTTCAAACAGTCAAACAGGCCTTTATCGCTAATCCTTTAGAGGACTGTCGGGTTTAATTGAAGGCACGTTATTCTTTTCATATAATTACAACAAAGTTTTACATTAGGGTATTAATTATCCTCATTATTCAGTTTTAAAACAGAAAAATCTAGGTGGACCGGTTTTTTTGTGGGCCAGTGTTAATAGTAATTTATAATTTATAACACGCTTCAAGATAATTATTTTAGGATGGTAAGGAATAGTTTTGTGATTTTTTTTATGATGATAAAAAGGAATTCATCCTATTGAGCCTATTTAAGACTCCTCACCCATTTAAGAAATAAGTAAACCTAACGTCTCGTTAAAAAATGGATAATAACGGGTATGATCATTCGACAAGTGTCACTCATAAATTGGTATCTAGTCGTCGCTTAAAGTACCGAATGGTTTTTAAGTGATAATTATGTACTTAATTACAATTTGAAGGAATGTGATGTAAATTTTTTGATGTTGTCAACTAGCTGTTAAAATATATTATATTTTGGAAATTTGGTTCATTTTGGAAATAAACGGAGCAAAATTATGATGCCTTCTCACCAGTTAGTGAAAAATTAAAATTTTAATGCCATGATTCGAATTTGTTAGTTATTATAGTTACGTCGTTAAACCCTGATTTTGTTTAAATTTACTATAAAAAAAAAATTTAAGAGCTGTTAAACAGCCTGAAAAAGTGAACCTAGCACTCGTGTGTCTGTCTCATTGTTCGACAAGTAGCGTCGTATCGACCAAACTGCTGCACACCATGATCCTATTCCCTACTATATAATCGATAGATTGATAGCATTAGTGCACATTGTAGAGCAGGATCTATATTCAATCTATTGATCTATTCAGCAGTCAGCCAGATTAATAAAGGGCTTATAGGCCAAGGTTGTTCGCCTGTCCCTTTAGTTCCAAGATTAATTCCACTTGCCAGTCCACGCTCTTTGATCATGTCTCCCAAGTGGAATTGATTCTTTCAGAGCCCATTTCTCCATAGTTGATAATCCAAACATGTCAAAGTTTTACTTTATGGTCACCAGAATGAAATAAAAATAAATTAAAGAAAAACCAATAACGATCAATGAAATGAGATTTATTACGACTTCGTCATAAGAGTAAATGTTCTAGTGAGGAAGAAGCATAGAATTGTATTTTAATATTACTTCAAATATGGTGCATTCTAATTAATAGTATGAAATCAAATTTGAATAAATAATTTTTTACAGTTAGTCATGTAATTATTGAAGAATGAAACGAAGTAAAACATCATGCATAAAATACTAGTCATTATGAAGGACATCAACAGAAAGTGGAGGTCGATTCGTCAAGGTTGGTGAGGATGATGTTTGCAAAAAGCAGACTGATCTATTTGCTCAACTGCATTGGCAGAATGGCTGTAGACAATTTTTATTTAATTTGTAAAAAACATTTAATTTGTCATCTACATGATGTTAACTAACTAAAATTATATTTTGCATTGTATAATCGAAAATTTTATGATAGCATTCATTAATATAGTAAAAAATTAAAAAACCGTCTTCACATAAAAATATATATTTAATATGTTTATGTATATATTGAAATATAATTAATATTATTGTATTTCTTATTATTAAGAAAGAAATACAATATTATTATTACTTATAAATTTAATAAACCAGCAATTTAATGATAACGCAATGATAATTTGCAAACCAGCACAGGTTAGTACGATTATTTTTTAGAATATTTTTACTAAACATAATTTTGAGAAGATTTTTGAGCATTTGATCTACATTTGTTAAAAAAAATTAAAATATTTTTAAAAAGTATCTCATTCATAAAAAAAAGAAAACCCTGATCTAACGTATTTGCTAATACATTTAACCAATATTTCATTATTACATTATATGATATATATAATATAACTTCTACATACCTTTGAAACTCTGTTAACAATCGGTCATAGCAATTTGGCTGGGGGGAAAAAAAAATAAGGACAATATTTGTCTAATAAGGAACATGACTTCCTTTACTTGATTTATCTTTCACTCACAAACATAACAATTAATTTGTAATGATTCGGGGTCTCCATCATCAGAAAGTCACATTTTTCTGCTACACATTTTTATTTATTATTAATTGATATTATATTACTTAATTATATTGTTTCCTCTATTACAAAGTTGACATAAATTACAGTAATGATGGAGATATGACCCCAAAACGTTATAAATTAATTGATATGTTTTTGAGTGAAATATAAATAATACATTAGGTAAAAGAAGTTTTCATTAATAAATGAATCGTTGAATGTTAAGAGGATCGTTCTCCAATTTTTTTGTGTATATGAGTTACCTTCATTATCAGGTTCTATTCAATGTATCGCTTCGTTCTCTGGGAGATTTTAGGGCATTAAACTGAACTTAGCTGTTTCAGAGCGCTGCATGTTAAAAAGGCCGATCTCCGGAGTACTGCCCTTTTAGTATGCAGCGACCCGGCGATCGTGATAAAGTTGTCCATGAATCTCAACTCCAATGAACTTTCCATTCATATGGTACAATATTTCAAACTTTTTTTACCAGATAATACCTTTAGAAATTTAAAACAGACATAATTAAGGAGAAGTTGTTGGGTAGTGCGGTCAGAAAGGATAAACACAGATAAGTATAAACCTATTATTAATTTGAGTCAACGTTTCGGCCTAAGTTGCAGGCCTTCACCAGAGCTAAACAAAACAAATATGAATTAGGATTAAAAAAAACAAAAACAGTACAAATAGAAAACTTAGAAGATAACAAACAGTAATGGAAGAGGACAATGGATCATTAAAATGAGTTAATACTTATCTGTGTGTTTTTCTTTCCTGACCGTACCCCGACCAACTTGATTTAGTTCTACGGTCAAAAGTACCTCCATTATCAGATATAATCATATTAAATTTACCTTACCATATCCTTTTCACTTGTGAGTATTACGCTCTTTAATATTTAAAGAAATGAGCGGATGAATGTGCTACATAACAGTTTCAGATATTGGTTGTTTTCTTATCAATAAGGGTTTTTAATTGGTTATCATCGCATTGTAACATTAAAAACCTAAGATTCTTGGTAAATATCATGATTTATTAGTTGATTGGATAGATCATGTCTTTAAAAAATTTACACGAAAAAAATTGTATTATTCATTTTCTCAAAACTTAGGTAATTTTCTTCAAATTTGCTTGTTGCTTTAGTGGGAACTAAAATATTCATGAAATTATTCACTTATGGACACTGCTATGTGCCTTCTGCTAGGGAATTTTCAATGGTTAAAAGTAAATGAGGAAGACGGACAGAATTGTTTCTCTTCATCAGGTCACAATTATAAATAGTAGCAATTATTAAAAAAAAAAAAAATTACTGTGATGGAGATCCACAGTTCTTTAACTTTTATTTTGGATTACAGTGATTGATTGTAAGAACCACATGCTTTTCGGAAACTAGGAGCCTGTCTAAAGCAAACCCAACTCAATTTTTGGTATGCCGAATTCAGAAATTCGTATATGATGTTAAACTCAAAGGAATCCTAGTTGCCTCAGCATACGAAAACAACATTCATCATACTTTTCTTTTGATCCAGAATACCACAGTTGAACTTCCGGCAGCATATGCATATCCATCCGACAAAGTCCCATTGAATCAGAAGAGGGCCTTCGAAAAATCATACAGTACGTTTCTAACAGAGCCAGACTTTTCTATGAGGAAATAATCAATACTTGGCCAACCACAGAAAACGAATGTGATATCTAAAATTATTTTTTGCCGTGCTTTGTTAAAAACTTTGTAATTTTTTATACTTTTTAATAGTTTTGCTCAAAATATCTGTTTAAAAAATTGTTTTTTTGTCTTGAAATTTATAATCTGTATTACTGAAGGAAATAAAAGTTTTTTTGCCCTGCAGAAGTTTATTTTAATTTTTTTTTTTGAACCTCAACAACCTAAAGTTTGCCACTTTCAAGATGAAAAATTACGAAAGTTCTATTAAAATATGTCTTGGCATGTGAAAAGGGCCGAACTTCAACGATTATTAAAATTTATCTAAGTGATGTGAATTGATTAAATGATGCAAAATTATCATTTTCGATGGTATTCGACATAGCTGAAAAAGTATAATATTTTTAGTTTGCAAATATAACTCACGACAAAATGTTAAACAGTTTTTTTTTAATTTTCCAAAAGTTGAGCCTTGCGGAGAACAGCCCTTTTAACATCCAACGATTCAAATATAGATATTTCTGAAAACTTCCCTCTAAATTAAAAATAAAAGATATAATTATTGTTAGCGTCAAATTTTAAAAGTGTCATTTAAGTATTCAAAACATTTTTTAATCATAGTTTAGATTAAAAAGTATTTTAAATCCTTAGTTCAGGTAGGCATTTGTGAAAATATTTTTATCATTGATGAAAAATGAATTTACCAATTAACAAAATAACATTCCTAAATTTATTTATAGCTACAGAATCTAGTATAATAACTACACTAACTTGAGCGAAATATTTACAAAAATGGTGTACTCTGCCACCCACTCACTACAAGCACAATTTAGTGAGTCCATGATAGAGCAGGGCTGAGAACCCTAGGACAGCGCTCTGCTCTAGTTAACTATTCAGCTGCCGTCCAGAGAAAACACTGACTTAGTTACTGTGGCTTATTCCCATTCGGGTCGTAGGGTCCATGTCAGCCGAAGGGCTCAAAGGGTCGGCACCTTCTATCCGAGTGCTCCTTTGAATGATATTACCCCAAGGAATAACCAAACCCCAACAACAAATAACGAAAACCACCAAGAAGGGATAGAAGTGGGAAAAGATATGTTAGCTAATAACACGAATTATTAACTTGTATTAACATTTTTCAAAGATTTGATCCAAACTATCAATAACTTCTGCTAATAGTTTTACACAAATTCGCTGAAAATGTTAATAGCATTGTGACTTTTTCAGTAACACGTTAATAACATTAATTTTCTAACAAAAATGTTATAAGGATTATGATAATAACAATGTTATGGCTAACATTTTGATGTAAACCTACCTTTACAACATAACATGTGAAAAGGAATAATAAAGCATTTAAATCAGACTGTCGTTATCGATTTTATTATTATACTTCCTATCTATTTTCTTATTTCAGTTAATTTATATATTCTATTTAATTAAAATAAATCATACATCATATCTATATATATGATATTCCTTTTTTTTTCAATGAAAAATATATTTTATTTTTTATAATCTTTTGCATACACAATCCTGCGCGGGAAAAAAAAACTTTAAGAAACTACAAAATTAAAACAATGTAAAAAAATTGCGTTTTCCATCAAACAAAATAAATTAAAAGTAATTAAAAATGGAAAAATGGTTAAAACTATTTTTAAAACTATCTATTTTTCCTTGAAGGGAGAGGAATTGAAGGAAGAGAAGGGAATTGAATGTCAATAAGGACTGCACGAAGAATGTTGAGAGGGAGAGAATTCCAGTGGATGGAAAGATAGTTCTAGACCTATGTCCTGATAGTTCTGAGGAAAAGGAGGAATAAGTCGGAAGGTTAGGCTCTTATGGCTCTGGATGATTCCATATAGATGATTCCAAACGGAAAATTTCAAAGAAAAAGAGAAGAAAGTTGTTGGAGATAGACTTGGAGAGTTGGTGGATGGAAGGGCAAAGCCACTTCGGCATTATATATATATATATATATATATATATATATATATAAAATTTTGCACGAGAAATTGTATCTGCATTGCATTATTACTAATTCAATGCATAAATAATGCACTCTTCACGAAGCGTTAAAACGAGCATCAACTATTAAAATAAAAATTAAAATAAAGAGAGCTAAGATTAAGAGTACAACACAAAAAAACAGATAGGTTGTGTGAGAAATATATTGTATGGTTAATTTAACGTGTGAGAAATATATTGTATGGTTAATTTAACGTTGATTATTTAATTGAAATCGTATTTTGTATTGGTAAACGTTTACGTAACGGTGGCTCCACAAACATACCACTTGACGCGAGTCTCAAACTAATGCATAAATAATGCACTCTTCACGAAGCGTTAAAACGAGCATCAACTATTAAAATAAAAATAAAAATAAAAGAGAGCTAAGATTAAGAGTACAACACAAAAAAACAGATAGGTTGTGTGAGAAATATATTGTCTGGTTAATTTAACGTTGATTACTTATTGGAAACGTATTTTGTATTGGTGAACGTTTACGTAACGGTGGCTTCACAAACATACCACTTGACGCGAGTCTCAAACATCTGCAAACACTCCGCAAATTAGATATAAAAAAACAAATGTAAGCCAATCCAAACACACCTTACATATTCTTGTACTTGTAAGCCCTTGTAATTGGTTGGCAAGCATGGCGAGCTGCCATGAAAACAGAAGGAATTCGGATTAAAAACAAATTGGCATTGAAATGATATTGGAAAAAGTTCCTAAACAACTTAAATGAGATTTCAAGAAAAAAAAAAAAGAGACTTAAGCAGGATATTTTATCTAAGGATCGGGAGCTTAAAGAAGTACCTCTTGGTCACATTCATCAGGACTGACACCGACAATGAAGCGGGTCCAGGAAGTCCATTTCAGAACTAGCTCAATAAATTTTCTACCTCCGCCAAGAACTTGGAGCGAATTCCACCGAAGAGTCCCAGGAGGAAGATTAAACTGTCCACTGGAGAAAACTTGGTCCAACTCTGCGCTTATCCCCAATTAAGCATAAACCAAAAGGAATGCTTAATGATGCGCGGACAATCACAAAATTACAATATTAGGATTCACGAGATTCTTTGCAAGAGGCAATAGTTGTATAAGTATATACAGTAAAATTCCGATCGAGAGGATTAAATATGAATTATTTAGATGTTCACATTATCGAGATCACCTGTTGCTATTAATATCACCTACTAAGATCACCTATGGCTATTAAGGATGTGAATATCTTAAAAAAATATCAATGTATACCGTATCGATAGTCTTTGAGCAAACCGAAATAGTAGTTCGATAAATTTAAATACATAATTAAGATATTATTTTTATAATATCGATATTTCTGTGCAGATATAATTAAGATATATTTTCAATAATATCGATATATCACTTCCGATATCATTAAGATATGGTTCTTATTAAGTTCTTCTACAGCAGACTTTAAATATTAAGAATCAGGTTATTTCCTATCCTCCTTCTGATTCGTTTAGATTTTTTTATGTATTTTTAATTTGATAAAAGAATTAATGATATTTTGAAATATCGATATTTCTCTGCCGATATCCTTAAGATGTTATTGTTATAATATCGATATTACTCTGCCCATATCATTATGATATTGTTTTTATTATAATCATTTATAACAAGAAGCAGGTTATCTCTTAATCTCCTTCCGATTCATTTATTTATTTTTTAAATTTGATAAAAGAATTAACGGTATTTTTAAATGTCGATACTTTTTTGCCCATATTATCAAGGTATCGATGTTGTTAACCGATATCAATATCAATGTTTTGCTTTCGACATCCCATCCCTAGAGCACAGCCACTATAGATAGTAACACGAACACACCACACCGCAACATTTTATAATTCTTTGCATGTCGAACCCGCTGTCCTTGTAGATTTTTTTTATTTTCTTCTCCTATATTTTGGAAAACATCGGTTTTCGACACTCGAATTTTAATATCGATATTACGATAAAAAAAATCGGACCAAAATATCGATATATTTTTTCAACATGCTTAATGGCTATTGGCTAATAGGGCTCCTCAAAATAACCAATAATTACTTCCAGCTCGTCTTTTCACTCACAAAAAAAACCAACACATTCACACTTTCCCCAAGAAGTTTTTTTTTAAATTTAATACTGTGCCTTTTTTCAAACCAATAGAGGCGACCATCACACACACTAATGTTGATGCGTAAAAATTCAATGCTTGCGCAAAATCTGTTTTAAAATGTTATTCTAGTTGTGGGTACTCATCAGTTTTGACGTGCTTTACTATGCTGTTTAAAGTCTGGGAGGCGATTGATTCCTTGTTCTTCAAAATGGATATTATCGACGATAGAAAAATCTATTACATTTTGACGTCTATTACGATTTGGCCACGGCTTTAATGAGTGTTTTCTTTTTTTCAATGGATTGATGAAAAGAGCAAAATTGAAGAGAAACAAACATCACACTGGAAGAACAGAAAAAAAATATCTTAACAAAAAGAAGTTAATAGTTAAATGATTATATATATATATATATATATATATATATATATATATATATATATATATATATATATATATATATATTAAGATTATGATTCAATCATTATTAAATAACTATAAATTTTATAGTTTAAATTTGTTTTCTAACCAATTTCTTATATTTAAAATCACAATCATCAATATTTTTTTTTGTCATCCAATTTTCTATTATAAATTAATAATATTATGATATTAGAATATATAAAAGATTTTTTCTTAAATAAATGAGCTCCACAGAATAAAAAAAAACAGGGTAATTCTTTGGATCTAAGTAGAAAGAAACTAAAAGACAAACACGCTTACTCTTACTTAAGCTTATTCAGTGCTAAAAACAGAAAAGAGGACACCTTATGAAAGAAAATACAACGGCAGACAATCATATTGATCTCTGCGATGAAACTGAGATTTTAGCTTCTCAATAGAAGCTTCTCAATCCACGGATGCATCCTTCGAATAGTCCTTCAGAAAATTTTAAGAATTAATACCGATTTCAAAAACAAACATAATTGGTTCAAAATGTTAAAACATCGTAAAATACAAATGTATGTTGAGGAACAACATTTGATACCATGTCTAATACAACATACAAACTCGAAAATGTTTGAGATATATGCGAAATATATTTTTTAAATTTGAATCATTAAAAGCGATGTAGAAATTAAAAAATTGATTTCATTTAAATCTACTCTTAATAGAGTTCTATTTCCAATAACGGAACTAAATTGGGCCTTGAATGAAGATTCCAGAGATTCCCCAACTTCCATACGATATTGCGTTTTCAGAATTTCTAATTGGTGAATATTCATACAGCAGTCCAGTGACCATGTACATCAGACCTTGCTTCTGATGTTTTGCTAAGTTGGTTATGATGTTCAATAAAAAAACGAAACACAACATTGTCCAGCTTTCTTAATTTTTTTTTTGCGATATTGCCCTGAAGAACTAGTATTACGATGGTAAGCACTTGATAGGTTTTCAAAGTAAACCAAATATGATACAATTTGAGACCAAAACCGTCTCATTAGATCCAATACTTCCTAAAATACAGTTTTTCAAATTTTATTGTTTTTTTCCTAAATCGGAAATTGTTAGCAATATTTTGATTTTTGGTAGAAATTTGCATTCAGTAGGCCCATTTTTCTTCGGGAAATGTCCATCTCCCATATCTCAATGGACACTGAAGAGGTTTTTTCGGGACTAAAAGATGAACAACCACCTAAATTTTTCATATTTCTCATTTCTAGTTCGGTTCCATGTATTACAATATCGAAGCGCGTCGGGTCGTTAAATGACCATAAGCCCCTTCACCTTCCTCACCATCCGTGTTCTGGAATTAAAAATTTGGAATAGGACGATAGTATTTATCAAGTAATTATTATTTTGCCCATTTATTAATTGTGTTGGAATATTATGAAAAAAAATGGGAATTATGAATGATTATTTTAATATCAATTTCAAAAAAATTAATCAAGATTAAAAAAGTTATCTGCATGTTCATGTTATGTTTATGTTATTATGCATTGTTAGCAACTTATCTGCATGAAACCGTCACAGCACAACATATTTCAATTTATTATACACAATATAATTAAAGATTATCAGTATTAGAAAACGAAATAAATATCAAAACTTTTTATAATTCTTAAAGATAATAATTGATTAGTTAAAAAAAAATTGTGAAAATATTGGAAAACAAAACACAAGTATCTTGTTGATCAATAAATTATTATCATCTGTACAATGTTTGAAAAATAAAATTGACTGAAACTTAAATTATTATAACGCTAAGTTAATGATAATAATAATGAAAAACAGAATTTTATACTACATACAAGTACATTTTGCCCTCTAGGAAGGGCCAAACAGTGGAAGACGAATATTAAAAAACAAAAGACAAACCTTACATTATTTAAGTACATTTTGACCTCGTGGAAGTACCCCGTTGAGCATCGGCGATTTCTCCACTGTAAACACCTGCAGTAACATGTCTTCTGTGAGATCTGTCCAAGAAATGGAATCGAGTGGCGTCTTGTGCAGGAGGTAAGATGGTAAGATGGAAGCTCGTTTTCACTGCAACCATCACAAATAGGTAATATCGCAGCTCATGAAGATTCTGGGTACCGGAATTATTCCCGTACAGTGAAATTATTATACGCCCCTTCCAACTGCTATCTCTTCAAGTGCAGAGGAAGTGTTGAGAAAATAGAAACTTCCTTTTTGAGGTCCTGGGATTTTTTTAATCATCATCTGGCCGAAGAAGCCACTGAAGCCAGCGAGTCGCATCCACTGAGGACATTTATAGAGAGCAACGGTTTTGATGTGTACTTTGACAAGAAGATATTGGAATAGATCACATATCTAGCTTTGGTTCTTCCATATTTAACGAAAAACATTTCACATTGGTGTGAAATCCCAGTGAGCATTATCAACAAGTCATTTTACTTTTCAGCGATTAACACTACAATGTTACAAGACGCAAGAGTGACGGCTACAGCGATGATGAGTCAGTAAGAATCTACCTCTGCCTGCAGTTTTTGAATGTTCTGGTTTTTAAATTTTGTTTTCAGCAGGTCAATTCACAACATTTGTTTTTGTCGTAGGACAAGAAATTCTCTTGAGAACCTTAGCCATGTTTTTTTCATCAAATATTACTTCCGATGATGAAACATGTACTTGGCTCTTTGAAGACGCTCAGATTTCTATCTTCGTCCCTTTTTGTGCAGCATCTGTTGGGTTATCCATCAAAAACTACTGCCGCGCTTGAGCCCGAATGAGTAATATACTGGGAGCACCTGTCCACTATGGAACAAAATGATGAACTTCAAGTAAAAGTTTTGATGTATATTTCGTTTTTAATACAGATAATTTATCATTAGGTATATTGTATACTATAAGTTCAAAAATATTGAGATGTGACGGTTTTGGGCAAATAGGTTTATCGCAAATCTGGCCATAACCGAATTACAATAAAGTGTTAGTAAATTTTGAATACATTTCTGAAATTGATATTAAAATAATCATTCATAATTCTCATTTTCTTTCATAAAATCTCCTCAAAATAAGTTAAAGGGCTAAGCAATAATACTTGATAAATGTCGTCCTTTTCAGAATTTTTGACTTGGATGGAAAGGAAGGGAGATAGTTAATGGCCATAAAACATTCTGATTAGGCTTCGATAATGTAACACAAAGAACAGGACTAGAAATGAGAAATATGAAAAATGCAGGGGATGGTACGTCTTAGGGCCACAATAAAGCCTCTTCATCGTCATTTGGAATATGAAAGGAGGCATTTCTTGGAGAAAATAGTCCTACAGGAGGAAATTTCCACCGAAAAATGAAATATTATTAACAAGTTCGAAAAAAATGATAAATTTTTAAAATCTGTATTTCGGAAACTTTTGGATCAATATTTCAATGTTTTGGTCTCAAATCGTAGCAAATTTAGTCTACTTTGAAAGCGTACAAAGTAGTTATTACCACTGAAACTACTTCTTCAGAGTCAAAATCGCCCAAAACTCAAGAGAGCTAGAAAATATTTGTTTTTATTTTTGATAATATTCGATGCTCGAGTTCGAAAACTTGGATTATTCAAAAACTCAGCAAAAAATCAAAACTACCGGATCTGGCGAAATCCAGGCGACAAGATTACTGCAAAATTTATATTATCATTAAATAAAACTATTAGGTAATTTAGTTACTGTTTAGTTAATTAGAATATTATTTTATTATTATAGAAATCTTATTATAAAATGTCATATACTCGTCCCATTTCAACATAAAATAATAGAAGGTGGTTATACCTGACATAGCTTCACAAATAAAATTATATAAATATGTCTAAGCAGCTGACAACCTATATAATAGTGTACTATTTAAATATTATTTAATTTTGTTTTCTCAAATGTTTAGTTAAGAATAATATTTAGTTATTTTCTAGTTAATTTTAAACGTATGCATCAATGCTTGAGAAGAAGCATGGAAAAGAACATACAAGAGAGAACATTAATACCATATGATTGCATGAGAGCACTAGGTTCGTGCCCTGAGTATAGTAATCCAATACAAGGTCGGACCCCTTGCGACCTCTAGCAGCAAAGAGCCGTAAAACAAATACAGGATCTCAACCACTCTCAAAAGGGAATAGCAAATAGAGAAAGAAAAAAAGGAGATGAGCAAACAGTGGTCTATAACGGATGGATTAAACAAAAATACTGAGGATACCGTACAGAGCTGTATTGATTTTAGAATGTATTTGTATGAGATACTGCCCTCAGCGGAGCGTGTTCCACGAAGGAGGAATTACACCGAGAAAGTTACAAAACCTTTATCATCATTAAGCGCCAGGTATTGGACATTTTGATACATCACCTTAGTTAGGTGTATTCCATGTCGAATCGACGAATTTGGAGTTTGAGTTTGGTCTGGAACTTGAACTTGGTCTCAGAATTAAATGATTTTCTGCACATATACAGTGCTGTTAGTTAAAATAAAATAAAAAAATGCAAACTTTCAGAATGATCCCATTTTTATTTTTTCAGATATAAATTTAAAAAAAAATCAAATATTGACTGTTTTTTGTCACGCTTTGAATCATTGAAAAACTTGTAACTCCAATACTATTTTTTTCAAAAAATCAAAATCGAAATTTTTAATAATTAAAAAAAAATACAATGTAACATATACATGTTGTTAGAATGTATGGGAAATATTTCAAAATGTTGTTTTTTAATTAATATTATTTGAAGGTTCTGTTATAAAAAAATTAAATCTTGTCAAGTTATGCCAAGTTTTTTCAAACTCAAACAAAAATATACACTATATATGTCATATTTAAAATATGTCATTATGCAAACTGGATGTTTAAGTTATTTAACATACGCGACATTATTCATGAGCCATTCAATGAGCTTTCACAAATTTTTTTTTTGACATGATTCAATTGAAATATAGAAGCAACATAAAATTTGGTATGTACGTTAACATTAAACATTTATATAATTTTAAAAACCAAAGATGTTTTTTTTTAAGCTCAAAATCGAAATTAAGATTTTTTTAAAATATATATATTTAATGTGTTTGTGAGGTCCATTTGTTCAATTTGAAATATATGTTTACTTAAAAAATATATGTATAATGCTAATATAAGAATGCAGATACCAAATTTTATGATGATATATATCTTTCAATGGGATCTTTTATGCCACAATATTTTTTGGAATCTCATTCACCAATTAATGGCCCAGGAATAATGTCGGTTATGGTAAATAACTTAAAAATCTTTTAGCAAAGTAAATTTATTTTATTAAAATATGACGTATGCACAGTATATTTCCATTTTATTATTTTTTTTTTTTTAAATTGGCACAAAAATAGACGTTTTATTTTTTCAAATCAGAACCTTCAAAAACTCCATTTCGAAATTTTGTCTAATTTGAACTTTCTAGGGCAAACAGTTTTGGAGTTGTAAGCTTTTCAATGATACAAAACGAGTCAAATAATAGTCCATTTTTCATTTGTTTTTATTTTATAACTCAAAAAATAAAAATGAGATAAATTTAAAATTTTTAATTTTCGACAATACTATATGTATGCATAGAGTATAAATACTAAGTTTCACTTATTTTGACCATCCTCAAGTCTAAAATTATTTTTTTATTGCTTGATTTGGTGTGGAATGACCAGTACGGGAATCAAAACTCATATTTTTTGTGATAAAAATATATACCCATTTTACAGTAATTACATTTCATTTTAATCCATATATACTTTATCGGGATTAACAAATTTGTATAAGCCATTAGGCGAAAGATGGAACCCACGGAAAAAAAAAATAATAATAATGTTTCTTATTAATGCCAATAAATAATTTATTAGATCACAGAAGAATTAATAATCCAAAAAGAATTTGATAGCATAATAGCCACACATATCAAACACCATAGCCGTGTTAATTAACACCATAGTGTTAATCAATTGACAATCCTAACAATACAAGCAATTCCTGTCCGTCTGTTCATCTACGAAATTGATTCCGAAATTCCGCGAAAGGATTTTGCTTAAACTTTAGGAATAACTACGTACGTGCGGTAGTTCATTCCAGTCAAATCTCATCCAAAGAAGTATTTTTTTATAAATAAACCGTCATTATTTTATTTTCAATTTTATCGTCCCGTCATTTTTAATTGATTTAGATATTTCTGTAAAAATGAAGGAACGATAAAATAAACTTGACTGGACGATTAAGAAAGCAGAGGATCTGAGTTTAATAACAGCAATAAATGTGCATGTAATGTTACAAAATAATAACATTATTTCATTTTTATATCAACCATTGCATAAATTTCTCTTGAAGAAGTATGATAGCCCTGTCCCAGTTATCTTGCAAATATCATATATTTTATATTAATGTTATATGTTATGATCGCGGAATAGTTACACCTGCTAATACCTGTGTATGCAACAGTCTGTATCACCCTTCAGTAGAGCAAATGATGTAAATTAGTGCTAATTAGGTGATACAAGAGCAAAAGTATAATCGGCCTGCCCTAGTAGTCTTGCAAATATTATCTATTTTAAATTCATATTATATATGTTATGGTCATGGAATGGCTATACCTACTTAATACCTGTGCATAAAACAGTTTGTATTACCTCTCAGTAGAGCAAATGATGTGAATTGTACCACAATTCGGTGGTACAAGAGCTAATAAGGGCCTCCATTGTCTTGGCTATAGAACCCATATTGGTATCGTGCTCCTAAACCTGTTCCGGCTGTAAAGTATTATTGCCGAAATAATCTACTTTAATGCTCTTATAGATCAGTTTTATTTATGTCTACTTACATCTTTCATGTTTCTTCTCTAGAGGAAAAAGAAAACCTGAAAAAGTTATTTTCATCTATTTAGATAAATCACAGACATATTTTTATGGTAGCTAAATATTTACCGAGAATCAACTCCATTGGTACAGACATGTCAGCAGAATGGATGAAAGAAGGATGGCCAGAACAACCTATGAGACACAGGAAGATGGTCGTAGACCAAGAGGAAGGCCAAGAAGAAAATGGGAGGAAGGCATAAAAAAAAGCCTTTGTAGCCAGAGGAATGGACTGGAGAAAAAGAAGAGAATTGGCAAGAGATAGAGATCTTTGGTTCAGACTCAATAAGGGAATCCTAACACTGCAACGGCGGTAGGTAGGGGCTCGACGAAGAAGAAGAAGCTAAATATTTAAATGTCTACTCAATAATTTTTAAAAATGTTTGAAAAATGCATATGAATTCTTATATTTCACTAGTATATACGAAATATACTAGCATATACGAAATCATGAATGTTAAATCCAACTTAATGAATTCGCATGAAAGGTTGAAATACAAAAAAAAAATTGTCTCAATAGAACTTAGAACACGAAAAAAAAAATTTTTCCGCAAAGTTCTTTGCGTTTATTCAATTTTTTTTATAATACCCACAATGAGTTCAATAGTTGTAAATATTTGAAAGTATTAATTAATTCTATTCAGAAATTTATATAAAACTTTGTATAAAGATGCTTAATATTACGACTCCGAATCTTATTTATAAATACGTTTCCCTATATGAGTGAAACAAAGACAGGAGCACGTTTTCCATTTAATAATAAGAGCATCAAGATCAATGTCTGAATATTGAGGCTTTCTAAGTTATACTTTAGTTGTTTTTGATTAGTGATATTGTTTTAATAATTCATGTCCACATATAATTTATCGATCTAAGGTATATTTTCAACGGCCTCCTCCTTACTTTTTTTTTCTTGAGAAAACCCATCCGTAAATCTAGCTGTTATGGACTCTTTGGCCGAACCTAACGATTAAGAGATTACAATAAGTAGAACGATTTTCACACTTTCCCTCTTCAAGAGAGCACTGCTGAAAACGATAACAGCACATCGGCTTTCTACTGTCTTTTCCTCCGAGACAGCACCGAATACTAAAAATATAAAATTCCCACGTCCGCGACATTTCTCCGAGACTACAGGGACTATTTTTTTATCCTCGGGACTCGAAATTACCATCCGCCATTTTTTTCCAAATACTTAAAGGTCGGATAGGCCCATATCTCGAACATTAGCATAAATATTAAGTGGTTTATGGTTTTTATATTTAACCGTTTGGAAATAATAAACCGTAGTGTAATAATTTGCAACAATTTTTTTTTAATTTATTTTTTTTGTGTATTTTGAAGTCTGTCTATATAATAATAAGCAATTTATATCATAGATTGGATTATTATATAATCATATTTGACTGAATATAAATCTTTATTTATCTTAACAAATATGCCTCCATAAATCTAAATTACTTTAGGAAATTTAAATTGTTAATATTATAAGAGAATTAAAAGTAACTTTATTTTTTTTGGTTTTACGCTCTACTCATGATCCTTATTTACTAATGTAGTGAAATTGTGAAATATATTATGGTACAAATTTATATACATACAAATTTTTTTTCTCAGTGGAAAGAGGAAAATTTGGATTTATACAAATCTTAAACTAACTTTCGGATAAAAGATAAATATTGGGCCTAAGGTAGAGGCCAGAAGAATAGAAACAGAAGCAGGATTATGCATGTATATTGCATGTATATGCATGTATACGTTAATACGTATTCTGAAAGCAATGAAATCTTTCTTTTTTCTTATTCATGGTGGTAAGTCGAAAAATGGTCCTCATAAGCTACGTGTATTGTGAACATCTGCAAACAGTGAAGAAGGTAATAACTACCATATCTCATCAATTAATCGTAAAGATTAAGAGCTGTGAGTTACCAACTTCTTCAGAATCTGCAGAAGACTTTTGGAGAAGATCACAATGCACATAACTCAGGAAGAGCACTTTTGGATATAAATACCAACTTATTTCCTATAACCATGAAAATTTAATTCATTATCTTTTAAATTAAATGTCAGTCTCTGCCCTACAATGAAACCAGATAATAATCACCACAAACCCTGAAAAAAAAAAATGAAAACCGCAGATAATTCTTCGGCTTGAATGCTATAATTACAATAGTTTTATATTATTATGTCAAAGATTTTTATTTTTGTTTAATAATAGTGAAATATGCAATGATTTTGAACCAATTTTGAAAAAAAGGGAAAAGAAGGAGCTATGAATACGCTAATTTCCCTGCTCGACAAACCATTTCTAGAGGAGCCATAGTTCTGGTCGGCTAGAGAGAAATGCCTTGGTCCAATATTTGATGGCTGTTTCTGAGCCAAGTTAAATAACGGCGTCTTGTATGTTGAATTTGGAGAGGTTCCAATTCACAGCCTCCATTTTAAAAAGAAATCAATGAAAACAGCAGAATAAATTGAATTTACTTCATTTTCTCTATGATGATAACAAAAAAAGCATTGAAGAAAAGGCAAAATTTGACTTCTACTTCACAAGAAATTAATTGAGAACAGGAACTGGTTTCTTCAGAGGCTACTGCCCGATTAATTACCATCTCAAGAAGATGATGATAAAGATGATTCAATCGGTCGTTTTTATTTAGTGGAAGTAGAAAAGACTGAACACATTCTTAAACCTCGATGACACTGGGTGATTTTACAAGCTTTAAGCCCAGTGTAACCATGTTCACAAGCAAATAATCAGCTTGTAAACAATCTGCAAGAAAAGTTGAAAGACTGGCTACTTCTTTACAAGCTAGATGTTGGCGTCTGGACTTGTTAGATTGTATTTTTCAATAATATTTGATTGAAAAATCTTTATTTTATTCATATTTTTATGTACTTTTTATGATATAAAAAAAGATGTGCTGCAAAAGGAAAGCGCTGAAGTACAACTATTATTACAATTGGAAATTTCATATTTCCATATATTTTTTGTTTTTAAACCACATTTAAAATTTGATGTAATACATAGGTTGTTCCGAAGAAAATTAATCAAATACTTTTGAGAAAAAAATAGGAACAAGATAACAAAGGGGAATAAAAAAAAAAAAGAAAAAAAGAAAGGAAGAACAAGAAAGACTTAATTAAATTGTTTAGCACACTTCGATAAGGTTACAGGCAAAAAAAGTTTATAAAAGGGTATTGGTACAGCTTTTTGGGCTCCTTGTAATTATTTTAAAATATTTAGGACTTGGTTGGCTTCGCCCACGGGAATTCCTAAATTATTGATATTCCAGCAAACTTCCTGTAATTTTTTTTTCTCTCTTTACAAATTATTGTTAATTCTTTAAGCGACAGGATGGATATTAAAATGGCATACTTCGTTAATATTCAAATTCTGGATAACAATGTAGTAATCTAAATTAATAAAAAAAAAAAAAAAAACACATGCAAGCTAAATATTTACTTTGTTAACTTTTTCCTAAATCATTTAATATAATTTATATTGAATTTTATTGGAAAATGTAGCTATTAAAGCTAATATAAAATGTTGTAGGACAGTAGAAGCATGAAACATAAATGTTGTTTATGGACAGTAAACAACGAGCCAGCTTTTTGGCTACTGAGCCTTCTACACGTTTTGTGTGATATCACAATCCCTAATTCACCCGTTTCTATACTTACCGCCTTGTAAGTTATTAAACTCGCCCAGTGAAACCAAGGCTTTAGTGACCTGAAGACATAACTGAACTTTCTAAGGGATCTCTAGATGATGATTGGAGGGGTATTATAAAGATAAAAAAATATATATGTCGGACATACTTCGAAAATATGGAGATTTTCTTGTATTGCATCTCAGATACTGTTGTAAAAATATTACATCGTAATTGTTTTTAGAACGGAAGATAAATTGAAATATTATAATTTTCATAAATGAGGGGGTAAGAGTGTGTGTAAGAGAATGGGGGAGTAAGGATGAAGGAATATGGCAAGGAAATAATAACTTTATTATAATCTTTAGTTTATAAGTTTAGTTTCAATAATGCTAAATTATAAATTTATTATAAAAGTATTATTGCATTGTTATTATCGTATGAGATAAATTAATTTTCGTATTTTAATAAAGCAACTGAATTAGAGACATATAGAATGAAATACAATTTTTATAATAAATAAAACGTGAGGGAGTGATGAGTGAGGGAGAGAAGTGTGAGGGAATGAGGATTTTGTACTTATTCATTGTTTACGGATTAGGCCTTAACTTTAGAGCCTCCATATTTACAAAACACTGAATCCCATAAAATTTGAAGAACTACAATTGAAATTCGTCAAATATTTAACTTACTTTCTCTATTCTATGAACAGGTGAGGGAGTGAGGATCAGCAAACACAAAGCACATCTTTTAATTTACATTTTTTTTTAAATGGATGGAGGTTTCTTTCAACATCGTTTACTATTTGGTTTAAAGACAACTGGTAAGATTTGCTAACTGCTTTCCTCAGCAATAGAATGGTGTGTTTACTTGGCGCCCATTTTTGAAAAAAGTGAGGTACACGGCCAAGGGACTACCAATTAATTTAGCTAACTATCAAAGTAATTATTTTATGACGAATTTATTTTTTGAAAATACTGAGCTGGTTTACACACCTAATTAATTTTTAAGTTAGGTTTTCTGGAAGCTAAACAAAGTCAATGTAGAAAGTTCAAGAAATTTGGCATGAAAGGAAGTGAGAATTTTAATCTTTAAACATTTTTTACAAATGTAAAATTATTATTAACACGAAAGCTAATCTCTGATAAAATAATCTAAGACCATGCTTTATTAAAATGGATGAAAAACGTTCTGGCAAATGCATTAAAAAGCCCGCTTTCTTCATGGAGCTGTGTCATTTCCCTATATTCTAATAATAAGGTGAAAAATAGCCATATCTCTCAACAGATTAATAATAATTAATGGCCTAAAAATAAAAACAATCATAGAGCAGGAGAAGTATTATGTCTGTATTAATAGAGAAGTCTTATTTGGTGAAGATGAACCCAGTATAAGGCCGTAGAAAGGAACATGAAAGTGCTAACATAGGAAGGGCCTCTCATACTGCAATATTAACCTCGAAAGTAAACTAAAGAGAGATTTACGATCAGCCGAAAAATATAATTTCTCTTTAAACTATGGAAAGGATTCTTGAACTGCATCACAAATATTTCATTCCATTCCAAGAAATTTTCATAAATGCATCGCATATCATCTTTCATCATCATGATTCTATCATCATAGAACAGGACAATAGGATTCGAAGATTCTGTTCAGTAGTGTCAAGTTGAATTCACTCTGTATTGTAACGTTTTATTCTGCTTCAAGAAACTTGCAAATTTAATGGTTAGAAATATTCTCATGATGGCGAAGCCAATTTATTTCCTGTGTCTACATACATAGTGGCGTACTCAATGTACCTTCAAGGGGTTTAAGAGGCGCTGAGTAGAAACAACGACCCACAAGCAAAACCATTTCGGGTTTAAGGCAGATTACTGACAGACACTACTAGATAACAGGCTGAGCTCATGTCGGCGTCTCGTATTGGAGCAATGGTCACTGTTAAAGGGATGGTTCGTTCCTTTATCTCGTTCACTGCGGCATTTCTGCGGTATACGATGTCCGTTTTGTTTTCCACTCTTTATTAACAATTAATGGAATAGAACGTATAGGATATAAATAAAAATAAGTTGAAAAATAATTGGTTTAAAGAAGTAAATCTTCAAGATTTAAATAAACTTCAATTATCATATATTTTTTAATAATAATTTAGAAGTGATGATTGCTTCACTGTTGATGATTTATAAAAATTATTTTATCCTTGAGGATCAGTCACTTATAATCAACATAAAACATAATAAATAGTTTTATTGAATTATTTAAGGCTGAAATTAATTCCCATGTGTTTATTTTTCATGTGCTAAGGCATATCCCTCTTTTCGCCTTAAATTTAACAAACAATTTTATTTATTCCACGTTTCCAATTATAAAAGTCAGTTTATAATAAATTAACAATGCCTGATGTAACGGAAAACAAATCTTTACATAAGAAAAATTAGTCCAGAATTCTGAGAAAATTAATAAGCTGAATGAATAAAATATAGTCGTCGGTTGTTTTGAAATCAAGACGTAAAACGTATTATTCATCAACGCCTTTATTTATAAGAGTGTGTCTGTGTTTATTATATATGTGTGGCTGTTCAAGACTCGATTGACATCCCCCTTAAAATCCACAATTTTTTTATATTTAGAGAAAATCTTAATGGAGCACAATTGTGTCGTACCAATACTGTATTGGTGAAAATATCGATCTGACGCTTAGGTATGGCGCTAATCACAAATAACCGCAACAAAGCTGATTTTTCTGACAAATTTTTATTTGTCTCCAAAAGAATATTTTTATCAAAAATACCTCCCTAGTAAATGTTGCAGCTAATTTAATCAGCTGTGAAATTAACTCATAATAATTAAAAACCTACGTTAAGTATTAATTAAGACAATCCTGTTTGAACATAAGTCCATATTGTCATTTTTCTGAAAAGGATGCAGGCAAGTGAGTATATTTTTTATTATAAAAGCTGAGGTTTCCGCTCAATCATGTGAGCCATCATTAGGCCGTCATTATCAAAGATACAAGATATAAAAATAATAAAGGTAAAATACAGATTACATAGTAATATGGATGTAAATAATAATTTAATACAGATAATAATAATTCACTACTAATATAAAATACAAAAAATACTACGACTGAACTAACCCATTTTGGTCTGAAGCGGTGACAGAAGTGGGGTGAGGAAAAGGGCGGGAGTGGACGAAGGGTGGGGAGAGTCTAACTGCAAAATTTTTGTAACGGCATTCCAGAGAAATATTAGAATAATCACTTCTGAGATAAACACAGACATTATAAATAGATACTCGGTAGAAATTTGTCACCGCTTCGAACTAAAATAGCTTAGGTTCTATCATAATGTTTTTGAATTTTATATTAGTAGTGCATTATTATTAACAGTATTAAATTATTATTTACATCCTTATATTACTAAGTTATCTGTATTTTAACTTTATTATTTTTATTTTTTGCTGAACATATCATCTATCTTGTTACTAACTTTGATTTAATTTCAGCACTGATGATGGCTCTTATGATTGAGCCGAAACGTCGACTTGTATAAACAATATACTTTTTTGACTGCCTCCTGATTATTTACTTCAACATGAGTTAATAAAATAATAATTTTTTAAAAAAATAAGAAAAAATTAAAAAGATAAAGATATATATTTATATAAAATATTTATATATTATATAAAATATTTTTAAAAAACCTCTTATTTTGGACCAAAAAAGATATGACAATGATGGATGTACGAATATTCTAATTTTATTACATTTTTCAGGCAAAAAATATGTGGTTTTATGAATTTAATAATAAATTAAAATATAAGACATTCCCATCAAAACGCACGGAAAAAAAGTAAATATTTTAGGTAATTATGTTGTAGGAACCAGATGAAGATATTAAAAAGCCTACCTCCATTTATTTTGAAGGTAAGGTAGGTGAGCATTCCCTCCCTCTATAATCAAGAATTGAGGTCACAGGTAGGGTTTTCGGGGTCCCCTACTACCAGACGAACAGCGATTTGCAGGAGCCAACAGCTTTTCCTCTCTTCTTAGATTTTCCGAGCAAGCTATGGAAATTGTTCGCAGTTTTCTTTATGGACCGTTATTTTGTACATTTGCGCTGTATAATATTTTATTTTTAATTTCGTAATTGAAGCTTGTATTTAAATTTTTGTTTTTGTTTTATATTTTAGTTATTTTTGTCATAGTTTCTGTTATAACCATAGGATAATAATCTGACATTTATATATTATTATTTTATTTAATATAATAAATAAAAACGTTTCATGTTTAAAAATCTAATGTGGATAACACACCTTTTCGAGATGATAAAAGAAAAGAGGCACAATTTAGAGACTTTAAAAAGTAGTTCATTCTTTTTTTGGTTACCGGATCCTTGGCTACTTACCATCAGAAGAGTTTTTATTATGAACTCAGAATGTACAGTCCAGCATATATAACTTGATCGGCAACTGGTTGGTTATGCGGTATGGTGTATCAGGCGCGCCTCACAGTGGGACCTGGTATAGTCATACTTTATTTTTGGATTATTGTTATTTTTGAATTATTGTTGTCATATTTAAAAGAACTAGACCAAAGATCGAAGGCGAGAATGTAAATAAAAGATAGCTTCATTGTTCAGAATTATCATTCAAGGTGCCTTTAATTTACATTCTCGGTTTCGATATCTTTGGTATGGTTCCTTTAAATATGATTATTTTTTTTTCAAAATAACACTAATTGAAAAATAAGGTTTTGAGCGCGACACGACTATACCAGGTCCCATTATGCGCCTATCGAAGTGCCTGTGACAACAGATTTAATTTTAACATTCGTTAGATTACTATTATTAATAATAATAATTCCAACATAGATAGCTTGTACTAAAAAGTAGTACAAATTATACTTTTATATTAGTTATCTAGTGCCTTCTGGCGTTATGACATGATAAATCTCCTCAGACTGTGAGTGTGAAATAAGCACTAGGTAAACAAACGAAGTTGTGCAAAACGTTATTTGGAACTTCATAACAGTGATCTAGGATTCCTGAATAGATTTAGCATTGTTCAGTTATATTTGTGTTTTTTGTAATATCAAAAAAGGTTAAATAAAAAAAGAATAAAAAAGAAAATATATATATATATATATATATATATATATATATATATATATATATATATATATTTAAAAAATCCTTCTTTGGATGGAAAGATGACCATATGAACAATAATGCAAGAATGATAATACAATTATTCTAAAACTGTGGTACATATAAAATGAATGAGAACACAAATCTGAATATTCTATTTCATCCAGACCAGTCTCAAAACAGTGTGGATTCGTGATTTTAAAAATAATAATTAAAAAAGTAATTTTCTAAACCTCGTTAAATAACTTGCATAGACAAAGTTAACAATGTTAAATTTTCATTTAATAATAGCTAAACCACAAAAATAATAACAATGAGATTCATTTGAAAAACACAAAATTATCAGTTTCCTGTCTTACAACAAGTAGCGGAAGAAAATCATTATTGACGGTTGAGATATTAGGACGGTTACAGACCATCAAACTTCTATTCAAGATGGATAAAACATTAGGAGTAAAAGTAGTAATTTGCCCCCTTCACTGGGTTTTTACATAAAGCGTTCAAACAAATGGACCCTTAATGCTAATGCAATGAATTTACTCTGGTGGAACTAAAACGAGAACAAATATTTACTGTTTTCCGCTTAAAAAAAAGAAGAAGAGAAAAAAGGCGAATGAATGGCAGAATGGCAATATAGACGATTTTTTACTTTATTTTTTATCAGAGCTTTAGGTTAAAAAAAAAAACTTTTGTCATTTTCCAATAAAATTCATTATAAATTATATCAAATGATTTAGGAAAAAGATACCAAAGTAAATATTTAGCTTGCATGTGTAAATTTTTTTTTATTAATTTAGATTACAACATTTTTGTTCATAATTTGAAGAGTAACGAAGTATGCCATTTTAATATCCGTCCTGTCGCTTAAAGAATTATCAATGATTTGCAAAGAGAGAACAAAATAGAAATTAAAGAATCTCTACATCCAAGATAAAAACATGATCAACCAAATTACTGCAAGCGTAGAAATTTCTGGTTCCAGTCACTACTTTGTTATTCAATCAGCAACTCATTCATTCTCTGCAGACTGTGCAAACTCCGTTTCAGCCCTAACCTCTTCTTGATAGGCAGCAAAAAAAAGTGTTATTACCTAAAACTATTAAAATAAAAACAGCATGAAAAAAAAAATACCTTCGTTCCTGACGCATTGCCACTGGACACACACTGGACGCTAAAGCGTGCAGAGAAAACGACAGGGTGGTGGACGTAAGAGAGCGTAACACGGACTCCCACCAACTGTTTGGGCGAGAGTGAACCCAACTTTCTAGATCAGTGCCGGAGTCATTGTGATCCAGGAGGTTTGCTGGAGGAACAAGAAGACAGTCACCAAGAGGAAGGAGGATGATGGACATTACGTGTAAAAGAAAAAGGATCTAGGATTCGAAGTACCAAGTAACTCCAAATACCAGAAATTTAAAATGAAATAAGCCTATTTTTAGAAGACATAGATTGATCCAAATACAAAAAGAATCCATTCTACAAGCTGCATAACTGAACATTCTATTTTATGAAACATGTGTCTGTAAGATAGAAAAAGCTAATAATATTAAAAAAAAGGAAGATTTTCATTAACTATTTGATAATAGTAACTACCTAGTTGACTTATTATTCCATATCTTAAACAGTGACAGATGAATCGGAAAGCAAACTTATCAGAAGAAGAATGGAATACTAAATACCAAAGTAAAAAGTTAGTTATTACTTATACCAAGCCGTAATCCAATATTGCATTCAACTGCATGAACTTTAGAAACTATATACGACTGAAAAATTAGCAAAGATATGTAAGCAAAGCAAAAGGCATGCATAGGATAAAATAACATTAGGAAATCAACAAGCACTAACAAGATTTTTACATGAATAGAAATTTTACTCACTGTCTGAATGAACCCCATCTACGATTAGGTAAATTTTCGTGGTTGCTACAACAAAAAAAAAAAAATAAATCGTATAAATATAATGTAAAATAGATAGGTTGTCAATAAAGAGTAAAAACTCATTTTGAGTTAGATACAAATAACAAATAATTCATTTTTCAATATAAAGAAATAATAATAGAAATAAACAAATCATTCCAAAATAAACTATTTTATATTTAAACCTTTTCAGATTTGAGCTGAATATACTGTCAACTTGACTGATAACTTCCCTAAAATAAATTAAACATAAATCGGCTGAAGTTAACATTGTTATTACAGGAGCATTCTGCCGTAAGCCATCTGATGCTATTATTTTCACACTAGGCCCTGCATTGTAATATTAGCCTACCGACAAGGACCGGTCTGGGTAACGTCTGACGCGACTCCGGGCTCGCATTACAGACGATCTTCGGTGGGAATAATTGCTATCGTTAACTAACATTTCTTGAAATTATAATATAAAAACACCTAAGAATTTGAAAAGAGTCATTCCAAAGAGTCAAATCAACCAATTATCTAGAACTTGATGGCTCAGAACTCAATGTTTTTTTGTGCATATGCAGTACTAGTAATTAGGATTAAATATGAAACATTTCAGATTTAACTTATTTTTATTTTTTGTTATAAAAAAAAATCATAAATGGTTAGTTTTCGACACGTTTTGAATTATTGAAAAGCTTATAATTCCAAAACTATTTTGCCGAGAAAGTTCAAAATATTGTCATTCTTTTCAGAATTTCATGAGCTTTAATTTGATAAGTATCTTGTCTAAAACAAATGAATATTAAAATGTTTAAAAATTCCCGAATTTTTTTTTTTTTTTTATTCAAAAACACAAAACCGAAAATTTCATTTTTTTTTAAAGAAATAGATGCAACATACACATGTTATAAGAATATATGTGCAACATTTCAAGATGGGTGTTTTTAGGGTTCTGTTATAAAGAATAAAACCTTGTATTTGTATGGGTTTTTTTTTTTTTTTTAAACTTGAAATAGAGATATACTGTATATCTTAATAAAAAAAAATTAAATTTATTTTGCTAAAAGTCAACATCCAAACTAGGTTTTTAGCCGTTAAGCCGTTAATTGGTGTATGAGCTTCACAAAACTTTCTTTTTTTCTTTTTACATGACCCTATTTAGATATCATCATAAAATTTGATATCTGCATTCTCATATTAGCATTAAACATAGATTGTTTAATTAATTATAAACAGTTTGTTTCCATTAAATAATATAAAAGTATAAATTATTAAGTTAATTTCTACTTTTGTATTCTTACATTACATTATTTCTAAGCGTATTGTTAACAACCGATTGGCAGATTGCAGGAGGATGTTCGGTCGCATCCGTCTCCTTTCGGATGCGCTCGGTTATCCATCTAGTCGTTTAGTCCTCATGCGATACATCTTTGTTAATTCCTGTCCGATTTCGATGATTTCTTTTGTATATTAGATAATTTAATTGCCTTTCATACATGAAAAGTTAAAGAGCTTTAAGGAGAAGAAGTTAGGCAAGTTTCATCAAAGTCGTTATAGCCGTTTACAAAAAAATTGTAAAATCCATGATATAATTGCCACTTCCGGTTAGTCCGATACGCTGTATCTTTGCTAATACTGATCCAATTTTGATGATTCTTTTTATGTTTTTTATATGATTTAATTACCTTTCTTACAAATCTATACATAATTTACCATAAAATGCATGCATATTTTTTAAATTATACGGAAATAAAATATTCTTTTCATCATTACTTTTTTCTCTGCATTTCCTCGGTTATGTAGTAGATATATGAAGAATAATTTAGGCAAGTTTCATCAAATTCGTTACAGCCGTTTTCGAGAAAATTGTAAAAAAGTGCAAAATCGATTATATAAAGTGGCACTTCCAGTTGACTAACTGGATAAATCAAATGAAGAAACAAAATCGACTGATTTTGACGAAAAAATTGCTGTAACATCACATAAATGTGCCTACCTTAAATAGGTAACTTCGGGATCGTACAACTTTTCGTTTTTGAGCTAGGTTGTTCACATACGCACAGACACACGGATACACAGACCATTTGGCAAGATTTGGTTATTGGAACTCAGAGTACCTTAAATAATTGTGTATGAATATTTTGTATAATATAGTGTATTTCCGTTCTCGAAACTCGAATTCGAAAATCTTTACGATAGCAATCTTCCTCTTATTATAAATTTCATATAAACGTAACGGAATGTAAAAAGTTTAAAAAGAAGCAGTCATCAATCAGTGGCTCATAAATAATGTCGGACATGGTAAATAACTTAAAAACCCAGTTTTAAAAATGACATTTAGTAAAGTAAATTTAATTTCGTTAAATATGACATACAAAGTGTATTTCGAATTCAATTTGAAAAAAAAAAGCTTCACATGAAAATACAAGATTTTATTTTTTTAAAGTCAACCCTCAAAAACACCATTTTGAAAATTTTCTCATACATTGTTATAACATGTATGTGTACCTTATATTAAAATAAAAATAAAAATAATCTTGTTGGAAATGTTTGAACATTTTAAGATTGGTTTGGTTAATCGTGATACATATGGCGTTCACTTTAAAAAAATAAAATCTTTTATTTTTATGCCAAGCTTTCTTTAAACTGAATTGGAAATACACTTTAAATGTCATATTTAACGAAATTAAATTTACTTTGTTAAAAGTCATAATACTAGCTGGATATTTAAATTATTTACCATACGCGACATTATCCGTGAGCCATGAATTGGCGAATAAGCTAACACATTTTTTTTTTTTTTTTTACATGATCTCAGTGAGATACTATCATAAAATTTAGTATGTGGTATGGTATATTAGTATTAAACATATATATATATATATATATATATATATATATACATTTTTTTTTTTTTAACAGTCTTGTAAACATTTGAGGGCTTGTAAAGATTTAAAAAAAATCAAAATCGAAATTAAGAATTTTTTTTAAAGCATATTTTTATGTATTTTGTGGTTAATTTGTTCTAATTAAAAATGTATGTTTAATTAAAAAATCAATGTTTACTGTAAAAATAAGAATGCACATACCAAATTTTATGATGATATCTCAATGGGATATCATCCCATTGACATAAAAGATTTCGTGGAAGCTCATTCATCAATTAATGGCTCATGAATAATGCCGCGTATGGCAAATAACTTAAAAATCCAGTTTTTATAATGTCTTTTAGCAAAGTAAATTTAATTTTTTTAAATATGACATATACAGTGTTTCTCCATTTCAGTTTGAAAAAAAAAACTAATTTATTTTTATTATATTTTTTTTTATAACAGAATCCCAATCAAAAACCCATAGTTAAATATTGTCCATTAATTTGCAATAACATTTATATGTGACATATATTAGTTTTTTAAATAAATAATTTCGGTTTCGGGTTTTTGAACAAAATAATTGAAATACATATAAAGTTAAAGCCCATGTGATTCTGAAAAGAATGACACTATTCTGAGCTTCTTAGGACAAAGAGTTTTGGAATTATAAGCTTTTCAATTATTCAAAATGTATGAAAAGAACAATCTTTTTTTATTTTTTTTTTAAATATATAACTCAAAAAATAATAATGAGATAAATCTGAAATTTTTAATTATCGACTGTATGTATGCATAGAACATAAATATCAAGTTTCACTTATTTTTAAAATCCTTGAGTCCAAAATTATTTTTTTATTTGGTGTAGAATGACCAAAAAAAAAAAAAGATTTCAGGCAGAATGGCAGAATTTGAGTAAAACTTTTTTGGTTTTAGAATGTTCTACAATAAAATCGGAGATCATTCTAGACTCTTAATAACTAAGAATAACAACGAAATAAATTTAATTTTTCAAAAATTATTATTGAAGCACTGGCCAATTAGTTAAATCGATCCGGTAATTAGCGCTTTTTCCTCTTGCATAATTATACAGACTTAATATAAAGCGATAACATGTAAGTTTGTTATTTCAATTTTATATTCCTGTGCATGTGCTTTTTCATAGGAGGATGGAAAAGTTAAGAGTACCCTTCCATCCTCCTGGGTTTTTTTCAGTTACATATAACCTTGTCGCATATAACTTTCACGTGATTAGGTTGCATGCTTCTGAAAAACTAGCGATTTTGTTATACGTCCAATATGAACACAATTGTTTATATAAAAATTATTTTCTTTTAGCACTTATTTTATATTTTGCATCATAAAATCAATGAAAAAAATAACAAATAAAAATTAAATTTTAAAAGTAATTAAAATAAACTTACTTGCTAGACCTCTTGAGACTCGTCCTCAGCCACGTGTTCCTTTTTAAGCTGTTGCCGTTGGATAGGCGAGTCTCTCCACTTCTGTAATATTCCAATTTAGTCATCAATAAAACAATTTCAGAAACTATATTTTAATACAATATTTTTAAATATATCACAATAATTTTAAAGCTTACCCATTGAGATGACCGGACAGGGAAGTATCCATCTCAACTTCACCATAACACTCATAACTTTCTCCATCCGACATGCTTGAGCATCGGCTATAAAAACCAAAAGAAATTTATTTCAAACATATGATATTTATAATACATTTATATTACTTTTAAAAACATAATATAAATATAAAAAACGTTGTTTATGAGCATGTTTATGTTAATCAGATTGGCAGACTACAATGCCTAAAGAATGCCAACTCGGATTGCACCAATATTTAGTCATTTTTTTTTTCAACTCCCACCCACCAAAATATATAATAAATAAATAAATGTATCAACATAGAGGAATGCACATATCGAAAAAAATATGGCTAATTTTTCCTTTGCATTTATCATTTTGCTTAATTTCTCGTTCATAATTTATTTATATCTGTTAAAAAAATAAATATTTTATTTATACTTTGTTATAATTGATTGAATTTTGTCTTTATTTATTTTTACGTAATGAGATTTTAAATTTTTACGGTTTAGTCAGCATTCATGCTCTCTAAACGTGTTGTTCAAAAACAACCAAAGAAGAAAAAAAAATTAGTATTTATGTAATAATAGTCAAGCACTTCTTTTGTCATACCGATCACTCCGCCTGTCTGGATTGTAAGGGGAAAATAGATACATCATTGGACAGGCATTGTCGATTAGATGTGCATAATATATGAAATGTTAGCACATCTTTTCCAGAAAACAGGTAAATCTATGTCTGTTTGTTCCGCGATTATCTCTTGAATGGGCGGACTGATTTTGATGCTTTTCTTTTTGTTTCGTAGGGTTTTGGTCCGTTGTGCCTGCCTACCAAATCGAGTACTGTTCAGAAAGGTGGTTCCGCAACAACAGAAAAACGTGTTCTTCTAGAGACTGTAGCGCCAAAAAGGCTTAAACGATTTTGATAAAACTACCACAAGTCTTCTGCCGAAAGCCCACTAACCATACATACGTTCAATACATCTCCCAGAAAAATCATGAAAAAAAGTTGTGACGGGAGAAACATTTTATTTGCGCAATATTCGATTTGCGAACATTTCTTGGTTAATTGTAACCAACATAGAATCATCTCTACAAAAGAAAAAGAAAAAATTAACGAAATCGGATCATTATTAGCAAATGCAGATCGCATTGAACATTTTCCCCATGTATTTCTTCTCCTACCATTCCTAGTTCATTGTAATCGGGTCTAATTTTCGAAGTACAGTTTTCAACGGATCTATGTGTTTCATAGCCCCCTGAGTCCAAAAAACGTATTTTCGGCCATTGCTCTGTCTGCGTCTGTTAATAAATTCGATTTTTTAATTACGATTAACATTCGAACAAAAAAAAAAGAAATAAAAGTTTTCTTCTCATTTTAATCGTGTATATATATATATATATATATATATATATATATATATATATATATATATATATATATATATCAAAAAACTTATATAATAACGTGTTTTTGTTCGAATTTCAACCACCGGGCCTAGTAATTATTATTTAGCAATACACGCGTTATATAATGAAGTTAGGTATCCATAAATAGATTTTAGTACTATAGTCTTTTCGATGTTCCTTAATTGACAGATGTTTTGTTATGCGGTAAGGTATGCTTGAGACGCTTCAAATTCAATGGAAATTCCTATCCAAACATTCCGCACTAAACACACTACAAAGCACGGCACATAGCAAAATTATCGGTCAATGAGGTAACGTGGAGCAGACTACTAAAAACTAGTTCACAGAAAGTTCTGAAATTTAAAATATTTCTTTATTTTTAACAAAGATGAGTTGAACTCATTTATACCGTTTAATTTTGTTTTTATGAGACTGATAGATTGATAGATAAATTATGTTATAAATTTCTTTAATGAATAATTAAAATTATTTAAATTTAATTACACACTATTACTCTACTGAAACAATACCGACAAATAAAAATATTTTTAAAATTATTTTAATTTTTAAACTTATTATATACAAATGATAAATATTACCTGTTTGATTTGCCGTTGCTATCGACTTTATCAGAGATGTAATCATTAGATTCGTTGGCGTTTATATTCCGCTGTCCCACGCTTGGAGCCATCATTCTCTCTTTACCCCCTGTAAAAATAATAATGAAAAAATGCATAAGTATATTATTTAATAAACAAAAATTATAATTAATAATTAAAAAATAGCATCATAATAATTTATTCATAGATATATATTTCGATCCTTCCTTAATAAATATCTTTCTTACTTTGTATATAATTTGAATATTAAGCTTAATTAATATAGATAGAAAATAATGGTTATTTTCGAATTCTACTATGCTTATTTCAAATTTCGGAACAGAAACACAAAAATGGAAAACAAAAAAAGCTGATATATATATATATATATATATATATATATATATATATATATATATATATATATATATATATATATATATATATATATATATATATCCAATAGCCAACATATTTTTAATATTCAGTGTAAATTGTAAATTAGTTTTAAATTTAAATGATGCCAACTGAAGCTTGACCGTATGGCAAATCAACAAGCAGATGGTCCGGTTGGTGGTCAAGATTAACAAAAAAAATAGCAGGAACTATTTATTAAATGCCGATGTTTCGATCCGCAATATAGATCTTCATCACGGCTCAACCTCAGACGTGTAGGAAACTAGTTTTAGTAAAAATCAGTTTATTTTAAAATTCAGTTTTCGATGTAGAGGTTGAGCCCTGATGAAGACTTACAAAACAAATCGGAACATCGGCATTTAATAAATAATTCCTGCAATTTTACATATTATTCTTGACCATCATTCGTACCATCTCCTTCTTAAATTATAATAAATATACATATTATTACTCTAACGAATATTTCCAATATTTATTTCATTTTAACCATAGTATCATGCGGTATTGAAGTTCTTAAATAGCCTAATAATGATTAAAGGTAGTAATATTAAAAAAAGAGATTAATAGGTAATATTAAAATAATTACGCCCATTATTTTAAACGTCTTTAAGCCAAAAGTGAAATGAAATATTCACCTTTAACAATCAAACGTTTGATCCATTCCGTATAAATAGGTAAACCCTTGAACAAATATAATGCCACGAGTATAACACAAGCTGAATTAAAAACAGGGGAGTATATCTTTTTCAGGGCCCTGACAACAAACGTTTTAGAGTAACAACTTGCAATGCTCCAATCCTGAATCAGGGCCTCACAAACGAAATTCGAGGGGTCACTGAAAATATCCAATGCAAACTTCAGTATACCGTTTCTGAAATAAATAAATAAAAGAAAACATAAAACATATTCTTTCAAAAAAATACCCGTATATCATTTAGTTCGTGAAGAATACTTCTGTACTGCCACTGTACCTTTCAGGAACTCCATGGAAGTTCAATAAAGTTAGAAGACAACAAAATTATTATGAAGCCATTAATTACTACCGAAATCTTCTCCCGTAAAACTCGAAACAAATAAAATAAAACTCATATGACGTATTTACAAACACATGATGTACAACGGGAAAGCATAAAATTTCGAATCGATGAAAATTAATCGATATTTAATGTGTAATCAAGAAAAAAATAATATCTGAAAACGAAATCACTATGCTGTAGTTATTTTGTTTAACGTCCTTAAGTACTCCAATTTGGGAAGAAAGGACGGATTATCTTTCACGTACATATTCGTCAGTCCCATGTTAAATTTACGAATGTGAGAAATTCGATTTTTTGTTTTTGTTATTTTTTGAAAGTTACGAATCTGTTACGGCATTAGAAAGTGCTGAAACCGCAGCTGCATTTTTATGAAAGATGTCTGAAAGACTGAAGTCTTCATGCTTAAGTGCATTCAAAATTAATTAACTGCATTAACTGCATTAACTGCATTAACTGCATTCAAAATGTTTCCGTATTTTAACAAAAAATCCAAGCTGTGTCCCCAACATAACCTTACGCTATTGGATCTACAGTGAAGTAAATGATCAACATCTTGAATCTGGAGACATCGTATTTATAACTGGGTTTTTAATTAAGTAAAATTAAACAAACTAAATATTAATTTATTTATTTTTGATCTGTTACTAGTTATTTTTTAAGACTCGGACCATTCAGAACCACACATGGCATTCCATTCGATGATTTCTGTTTTTATGAAAGACATTTCCAACAAATGAAAGTATATTAATTGTTAAACAAAGGATGACAATAAAATCCAACATTGAAATTTAAGCAAAACATAAAAGAGAATTAATTTTTAAAATTATTCTTAATTCTATCTCATCAGTTATATTTATTGTTTCATCAGTTATTCATACAGTTGCGAACTCCAATCCAACATTTGAGCTGAAATGGAGGTTATATACGGGCCAGCATAAATATATATTTACTAAAAAACATAATAATAAATAGTAAATAATTTCAACCAGCATAAAGATGATAAGCACAAGCATTACGTTAATGTTTGGCAGAAAAGCTTAAACAGCCAACTCCGTTACAACTGGATCGCCGTACAGTAATATACATATCATAACAAAAACGCTGCAAATTATTACACAATGGTTTAATATTTCCAAATAGATATATTAAAAAAAAACATCTGGTGTGTCCATTCACACGACTTTCCTTATCGTTTTGGTTTAGAGTCCAGACCATTTTATCGACCAGATTATCGTTCAAATGAAGCATCTGGAATCTTCCGAGAGATATAACGTTTTCGAGTCATCACATAAAGATAAACCGGTTTCTATACGAACATGGGCAGAATAATTTATAAAACATATCTACCAACTTCGGTAAAGAAATTAACAGCAGAATAATGGCTAAGATGGGTAGAACATGGGGGGGAGGGGAAGAAGGGAGGGTGAAGTGGTACAGAAACTGGTGGAAGTGGAGGATGGATCCAAGGAAGAACGAAGTGGAGATATCGGAGGAAGCTGGAAGTCCGAAGCTCAGGAGGCCAAGAGTCACGCTGTAATGTAGAATATCACAGACAATGTAGAATATCAAACATATTATTTTAACCAATTTAATTGTGAGGTTTCTATTTATTCTGTATTATTTATTTTTTTTTTAATTTGTCACCAATTCAAGATGTTTTAATTTTTTTATCTTATGCATCAGATCAGTTAATCACTGGAAATTAAACAAATGTTCATCGTCAAAAAGAAAAATATTTAAGCTGTGATGGATCACAAGGAAAGCCACGTAAGTAGTTTATAAAGAATAACAAGAAAAAAGTCAAGAGAAGAACAGAAGGCACAAGAGATAATTCTCAAAGGGAGAATAAGGCAACCTTGGGGATCGGTAAACATAATTTAGGAACATCCGTTCTTGATTTCATCAAAACAGGTTCTGTCAGGGAATTTGTTCATAAAATAATTGGGTTGAGAAGATTGAGGCAAGAACAAATATTCAGAGCCTGGACTTTTTGCAAGTTTTTAATATCAATATTTCTTCTTAAAATGTCCTCATCGAAACAAATATTTTAAGAAATAATAGACAAAGAGCCTGCTGTTAGATTTCTTCTGTTAGAGTAAGAAAGGACAATTTCTGCTATGTAAAATGTGCAATAATAGACATCAAATAAAATTATATCCATGAATGAATATTTTCACGGTTACAGTATCATTTTTAGCCCGAAATATTATTATTATGATTAAAATATTATAATGATTTCGATGTTTATTCCGCTTTTGACAATCGACGCATTCAGAACTATTGCTAGAGTACTGTGAAACTGTTTGTTATATTGTTATATGATAAAGGTTGTAATGGCCCTTCGGATATTGCTAAAAAAAATTAATAATGACAAAAAAGGAATTAATTCATACATCATTAAATTTTTAAATAATATGGATTATTAATAATACCTAATAGGTGACTTGTTAAATTCAGTAATTTATTGATTTAATTTTATAAAGAAAGCAAAATAAATGGGTAAGATATGTAAGCATAAAAATAACGTTGTTGATTAAAACTTTTTTCCTGTTATTTATTCGTTGATTATATCAATATAATTGGCGAAATCGATATTTGCGGCGCCAAACCTCAGATCGAAGATCTAGCTAACAACTTTTACATAGTTCAACTATTAAATTTTTCTTCAAAAATTCAAATTTTATCGTTATTCATTGAGTGATACTATCTGATAAAATAGCACGTAACTTATTCTACAATAGACTAGGGAAAAATTTATTTGAATTAATATTTGAGGAATAAATCGTTAAATGACCTAAACAAATTATTTTGGAAATAATTTATTTTGTCATTTTGCTTTAATCTTATTTGTAAAATGATCTTTTCAGGAAATGAGTTATAGCATGATTGATGAAATAACTAGTTCTGAAAGGATTATTCCATCAAATATTTTTTTGCAAGTAGTTAGTGTAAAAATATTTTAGGCTATATTCAAAATCATAGAATTCTGAGACATCAAGTTTCAGGCCATTGGTTGATTTGACATGGAATGACCCGATAATCTATTTTGACAGGTTAGAAAGTATAATAAAGCAACGTAATGTATAAAATAAAATAATGATAGTAGATATCGCATTTGATTTTTTAAGAAAACGTTAGAACCAAATAGAACTTTTACATGTAACTCTGTAAAATAATTAGCAAATCTTATTTACAGTCATGATTGATTAGTTATGTATAAACTTGTTTATAATCTGATTTTAAACTGAGAGAAGAGACAAACAGTTTTGTTTGACCTTATGCTCGCTCATATCCCGGCATATTATGAAATTAGATGCAGATACTTATTTAAAACTTGAAAAAAAAAATAAATAACCTCGCCTGTAAAATGTAGAACTAATAATGAAGGTCAAGATAGTAATCCATTTTAAAATAAAAATGATAAATGATGGTCAATTTCAGGCAGCCTTTAAATGGACATGATCATAGAACGTACAGTAATTTTAAGATAGATTTTCATAGTAATGATGAAGTGTTGGGAAAGAAAAAAATGTCAGACGTTTTTGGCATTATTTTTAAACGCTTATAGCTCCGCTTCTTTAAATGCTAGAAAGTAAAAATCTGTATTATTTAGCACAGAAAACTTGTCATTAGAGATTGAAAAAAGAATTTTTGGATTTGTACCTAAAGCATAAGTACGGGAAGCGAGTAAAGTTGACTAATTTTGAGTGTGAGTTGAAAAGCTCACCGCTCACATTTTAATGTTTTTGTCGGTGACATTTGTTTAGTATATGCAACATCGAGATGTTCCACTCTTAGGTTCAGTGAACATTCATCCCAATGGTAGAATGATAGATATGTGATGTAATATAAGCACTCTAAGTAATCATACGCCTTAAATCAGCGCGGGTGTTTGATAGACTCAGCCTCTGTCCGACGTTTTTTTAATGAATTATAGGGAAATGAACTAAAGCAAGGTGCTCGCATAGAAAGGAGTGACAAAATTTTTTAAAAGGCCGATGGATGATTATTTCTCAACATTTTATGTGCTATGTTGATATGATCAAAACATAAAGATATATTTTTTCCTGCGTTTTCATCTTAGTATTTATATTTTAGTTATTGGGGACGCATTGATACGGACATCAAATCCTTTATCATGGGCACTACTAATACTAAAAGTTATCACAAGTAAGTACCTTTAAAAAAGCTTCCTTCAAGGAAAGGCGACCCAGTAAAACTCAGCTGTACGACGAACACGTACTTCAAAAGATCTAAGGAAAATGGGTATGGACACATTGTCGCTTATGGAAATCAGCAAGTGAAGCAGCTCAGCACTACACAAATCTCCATAAACAAAGTTAACCTAATTAAGCTGTGTATTTTTCACAACAGATGATCTGTGAGATATAACGTTATTTAAAGAACTTTATAAGAGCACATGGCCTGGAGGGACGCAGCAAATAATATGGCAATATTATTATATCCTGGCAACGTACCTCAAAAAAAGGCAACAATATCGAAAGGACCTTCAATTAAGAAATGAGGTACGCGGTCGTAAAACATGTCAACTAACAGAATGAAAACTTTTACAATGTTAAAATGTTTTTTAGTTACAATATTTTAACTTCAAACAGCAGTCACTTACCACAACTTAATACCAACATTAATTATTTTTTCGAAAAAACAAATTTCTTACAAATGTTTTCAACAACCAATGAAATCAGAGGAAAGGAAACTGATGTTGCCAAAAACATCACTTCACAAAAAGATTTCAGATACCATATTTTATGACCGAGTGCCATTACTGCGTTGCGATATTGAAATTAGTGACTTTTTAACTTCTTCTTCCTCTCCTCCTTCGATCTTCCCATTCAAATGGCTGTCAGGGAATGAAATAATAATGTCAGCGGTACTCTTGGGTCCCTCCAGGTGGCCGTACAGCTTACCAGGCCAATAGGGTCAGGCCATATCGGCCTCCGTTGCTCCTTCATAAGGATGCATGACTGTAGAATGTGTTCAGTAGTCTGTTCGCCTCTTCCACATTAACACAAAGGGTTTGGGCCAAGTTTAAATTTTTTTGAAGCTGATCATGACCAGCTCTGAGGCGGAAAAATTAAAACCAGTTCTTTTCTGGAAAGCAAGTAGTAAGGATCCGGGGGTTTGAAGCATATATGTTTATTGTTCCACCTCTGCTGAATTGAAGCTTAATTTATAGTTTTAACTTCCTCCAGTCGAGGTATGAAGGTGATTTGAGGTAGTTTGGAACCTTCCTTGGCAATTAATCAGCCAGCTCATTCCCTTGTATCCTATAGTGCCCAGGAAGACCACTGCAGAGTGGCTTGTTCATATGTATATAGTTGTAAGGCGTTCCAACTCAGAGGCAAGCAATGCCAGTCCCACATTCCACTTGGTATTGAGGTTCAAAAGACTATGACCGCATCGGTCAGAAAAACAATTTTTGATTTCTGAATCCTCTTGAGGTCTATTAGAATTCTCGTGGCCTCCAGTAATGAATCTTGCTCGACTCTGTAGTTTGTAGAGCTGAACCTCGTATCAATCGCCTTCTCAAGTGCAGGACCATTTGGAAATTCTATGTGAATACCTTCGCCTCCATTTCTAATAGCATTTTTCACTGAATCATCTGTATAAATTCTGGTCCACAAGCTTCTTTGGTAGGATAAATTCATATATCCGAGTGCTCCAGCTCTAATTTCTAATCGATCTTGGTCGCTTTTCTTTCTAATTTCCAGAATAGATGGAAACATGAAGGGTCTGCGAGGACATGACCATGGTGGGAAGTCGTCTATTGCCTTCTTTATTTCGGGATGGATTTCTGCTAACTGAAGTTCTGCTTTTATTGAGCGCTTTTATGTAAGAGGCTCTGCCTTTTGATACGTTTTCGTATCCTTTGGCCAACACGATCCTTCAGCGGGTGGTTAGAAATGCATTTTGCTTTTGAGTCTAAATTAAGCATTTTTATATCCCTCCTATCTTCCAGTCTGAGAAGGCCCATAATGGACTCCATTTTGCACATTTATCGGAGTAGATTTTAGACCTCGATGTTTTGACTGTTAACCGATTCAGAAATAAATATCAAAGAGTTGGAATATGAAAGTTTAAAGTAAAACTAAACATTTTACTGGTATGGATTATTTTTATTTAGTTAGCTATGCTATATATCAAATATTTTATTTCATTTACGATATATTTAACTGCTAACCAAATTACATACCTATCCTAATTAATAAATAAGCGTAAATATGCGTTCTTTCTTGAGACACATTTCGCTAGAGACAACAGATAATATAGTCGTCATTGATATCTATCAATTAAGTATTTATCAACAATACTATGAAACTAATTCATTAAATGTTTAATTAAACGACAAGTTGGATGATATAATAGGAGGAGAGGGGCAGTCCGACACTACTAACAATAAAAAATCCGACCAATTTAACATAACATACAATTTTTTTATTTATCTGATATTTCGTATTTGGGGAAAGACCCTATATAGAATTCGCCTCAACTCAACATAAGGGTGAATAATTCACAAATATACAATATTAAGAAACAAAAATAGACTTTAAAAAATAAACAAAAGTAAAGCAAAATGTCGTCAAAATTAATAATAAATATTAAAAAAATATAAATAGGAATAAAATGTGTATGCCCAATAATAGAAGATAAAAATAAAATATTATTTTTTTAGTGAATAAATATAGGTATCATCTTGCATATACACATTACAAACACCGACATAATTTAATAATAATGACAGCATGGAAAAATAGACAAAAATTTTTTTTTAAATTATATTAGTGGAGTATTTGCGATCGCACTGTAATTTTGTTATTGGTTGAACAAGTTTTTTATGATATATAACAATTAAACAATAATCAATGTTTCTTACGATAAAAATATTTGTTGATTCAAATTCATTAAGCAGTATTCTATTTTGTTAGATGGTATTTGTTAGATAATATTGCCTATAATCTTTGAACTTCTAAAAATATACTACAAACATTTCTAATTAAAGGTTTATAATATGGTTTATAGCACGAACACACGGAATACTGAAATGAACTTTTTTTACAGATGTAGAATTTTTATATACTTAATTTAAGATATTCTGCATTATGTTTTAATATAATTTTTGATTAAAGTCTTATAAGACTATCAAGTAAAGTGCCACTTTCAGCTTTCCAATTTTAACCAAAATAAAGTATGTTATTCTCATTAATATTTAAGTCTTATGTATCGAATTTGAAGTTTTTCACATGATTGTTGATGAAAATCTGTTATTACCTTCGAGTAAACTACCACTTCTGGTGATCCTGTAGCAACCAAAACAAGAGGTCCACAACTAGATGTTGCAACAATCCCAAATACAAAATTTAAACTTTCTACGGCAAACAATTTTTGAGTTATGCGAGATACGAACGAAGGTACGTACAGAAGTCATGACAAAACTAGACAAAATGGATATTTCCGGTGAAATCTGAGGTTTTTCCGTTGAAAATGTTTCGCGATTACAATGCTTCCTTTACTTCGTACAAGGAAGCAATAAAGTATACCATAAAGTATTCATTTAAGGTATATACAGGTAAGGTAATGCTGCTCTTTTCGAAATATGAATGAATTTAAATATGAATTAAAAATGAATTTCATTTCATATAATAATAATATTTTTATCTAATAGGCAGACTCTTTTAAAGAAAGAAATAGGATAGAAACTTGTTTGAGTTGGATATTGTTTTGAGGTATTGTCTGTGCCACGGGGTCTTTGAGCCATAGATCTACAAATGTTACCCTGTCTACAAATTTTAATGCCTTACTTCTGCCTTGTAGTGCTTCTTTCTAGATAGGCAAGTAATGGTTCTAAAAGCCCTCACACCGAGAACATTCTAAGTCGGGTCGGGGGCCTGCGCTAAGTGCACGGATTGGAGAAAGTCGGAGGGACCAAAAGGTCTATGACCCCTAGGCTCGCGAACAGTATTAGCCGTAACTGGGTCGGGAAAACGTGATTTATTTGTTTAGTAAAATCTACATCCATTCAAATATTTGCAGAACCTTTTTTTTGTTGATTAATATTTCTCATTAAACAATATATTTTCTTTAATTTTGAATTATTAAAATAACCAAAATACAAGCCTGAATAAAGCGCATCTGGTATGTATGGTGTGTAAATGATTAATGTAGAAACTAACAATTTCACTCTAAGCACAGTTATATGTTAAAGGGTTCCGAAGCCATCTTTTAAGATGCGTCAAAGGATCACTCAGGCAATATTGAGAAACTAGGTTAGATATCAATGGTTTTGAGCGTGTTTGTAGTTGCCATAATAAGGAGCATTGAGCATTTTACGAAGGTAAGTTTAATTCGATTAAACTATACGACTTTATTAGTTCAGAAGAGTCCCATGTCTCAAATATTCATGTCTAAATAAGCCCGATTAAATTCATGGATATGGCCTTTTTTTAGGTATTTTTTGATTGAGAACTTAAACGAGAAAAATACACCATAAAACACATGCGTACTTATAAAATCAAAATTGGAAATGTTATTAATCATAAATATTTAATTCATGATAGTATGAGCTACTGCAACAACTCATTGTTAAAGTAAGCCCATAAATAATGTTAGTTAGTCCATTGCAAGGCTTTAGTATAGTAATTCTTGCAATTAAATCATATATATTTATGCATAAATGTATATATATATTTAAAACAATTTCAATTTGATCGTAAATTAACATTCGATTTGTTTGCATACCAAAAATTACTTAAACAATAAAATTATGAAATTTATTAGAGATTAAAAGAAAATAATGCAACTTAGATTCCAGAAACACCATCAATTAAAATAAAAAATACTCTATATTTATCCTAAAGATATTTTTCTGTAATTGTAGCTTGTATTTCAATAGAGTAATGTTCTTGATTTTTATAAAACACTTTGTTCAAAGTATGTACCTAACTTCTACAAATTCATAAGAACGCGTAAAGTTTAGAATTCGGGCGTAGCTATAATAACTCTCCTGAGATTCAATAATGTTAGATGAGACAAAAAAAAATCTACCACAGGATAAAATATAATACTTTACCTGAAGAAACTAATGTATCTGAATACATAAACATAGTCTATGTTTTTAATGGCTAGAGGCACAATTTAACGGACTCTCAGTGTAGTATTCCAACAACAACTACCGCGACATGACGATAACAAACATGTTGCATTTGGCTAACATATCATATCGGCGCTGACATTTACCAGACAGTCTGCAACATGTCAACAGTGATCGTAACAAAATAATAACTCGATAAAACATTATCTTTTCGTTGACAGTTTTCAGGACCCAATCACACAATTAAGAAAATTAAAAAAAAATATCTATAGAAACGTCGTTATCTGCTTAAATTAATGGCAAATAATGATGTAATTATCCATATAGGTTTGAAAATTAATTTCAAAGCAACTGTCTATTATTATTCATTTTACTGTTATAAATAGGCAAAGTTTTGTTTAATAAGTTAGTAATGAGGCAGTGTCGGAGCAACTTTCTCAGTCTACTTTCTCAAGCAAAGTGACTCAGCCAGAGTCAATCACCAGTACAATTAACTACCCCAAAATAGATTTAATCCTTAATAAGCACCAACAATCAATTATTAATAATATCGTATTCGTATAATTATTATTAATACAAATAAAGTATTATAATAAATATTTTTTAATTGTACGAGATAGGTATTAAAATGATTGATAACAAACATTTTTGAAAAATAAGACATGCAGCATGTTACTCAATATTTGCATTCAGGAAAGAAAATTAATGAAGGACAATTACAACACTGATTAATTGCAATATTAAAAGATTACGGTTATTACTAAAGCGAGATCGTAATCATAATCACTGAGGAAATCTCGTATCATAAGTTTCATAACAAATTAATTAATTATAAATAAGATAAGCAGTAAGAATAATTGTTATAATAAATAATGATATAATGGTATAATATAATTATAGAAAAAGTACTTTTTAAATTACAATGTACTAATAAATTCAGCTGAGCGAAAAATGGAAATATGGTGAATAAATAATCATAATTATATATGTATTCCAGCGTTTTAAAATAGTTTCATATTATTTTTAATTTTAAGGACCAAATTGGTAGCGGTCGTGTACGTTTGAAATATTAACTTGTCATTTCCCAATTAATCTAATTCCCCATTAATGCATTAATATCTTAAAAAATATTTTTATCTTATTGGGAATGCAAAATATTCTATTTTTCCTAAGCTTTCATGTCACAGCATTAATTTTTTTATTAATATATCCATAGATTATATGAATGAATGGATAGTAGACATATAATATTTATATATTCTGTGTATTTTAAATTCGTAGTATTATTGCCGATAAAAAGGATTGGTCCAAATCTGAGAATAATAACAAGTTCTATGAAGCCATCATTTTTTTTTTAATATTTAATATTTTAATTTAATACTATGTAAGTATTTTCATTTCTTAATTTTATGTATATAACGAATATCTTCAGAAAATAAAAATGTATTTACACTTAATCATGTATATAATGGTAATATATAATATGCCCTATGGTGTTTATAATGGGTGTATGCTTAATATTAATTAAGGAAAACAACGCTATACTTGAATGTTATGAAATTCAATGGAATATTTGAGGTTTTGATACAAAATTTCCAACAGTTAAAAAACAGTTGGGTAAGTGGCACAAAATTATCTGCTACAGCCTTCCATTCAATCTAAACAGATTAATTTTTCCAAACCTAGAACTTTTCTTCGAGATACTTCATTTAAAGTGTTTAGTTTTTACTTCCTTCAATTTTGAAGGCTTTATGTGCCCTTCAGCAGTAAGAGCACTTTAAGACTGTTGGCTTAGAACCATCAATGAAACTCAACAAAAGGGCCTTCCAAGTTCTTTAATTCTTTCTTCGCCTGCCACTTCTATCGGGACTTCCTTGAAAGAAAAACCACTCAGGACGAGAAAACCAAAAGCAATTTCCCACGACTTAATCCCGACCAATCGGAGTTCAGAGTGTTTTTCCTTTTCTATTTCCATTTCATTACGCTCTTTGCCCCTCTTCTTTTATTTGCTATGGGTCGGAGCTCCTCAATATTTTGAAATTATCACTTACGCTGGCTGAATAATGATTATAGACAAAATACTGCTATAGCAACATTATCATTTTTATTTTTATAAATACTAATGTCGTAAAGATAATCATATCACAGGTCAAAACATAAGGGAAAAAAATAAAGTAAAAATTATATGAACGTATTATAAATTGGAGTTAGATTGCTAATAACTCTACCATAGAATAAATTTTCTTGACAATTTTCGCATTCCTAAAGATTTCAAACTAATCGGTTTATTAATTTATTACGTACTAGGTAAATGTTTGCAATTAAGAAACAACAACGTAATTTGTGTATAATTGTAGGTGGTATAAAGTACTAATATTGACTGCATGATTACCTGGCATAAATATTGGTTGGAATGTGAGGTATAAAAAAAAAAGAACTTTGTTGTCAAGTACTGAAACAAAAACCCTTCATGGAAACCAGTAGAACAAGTCGAAGGTCTAAAACAATGATTGGCCTGAATAGAAGGGCGGGATTGATTTTCTGAATATTAAAATCGTTAACCATATGATCATTTGTTTTCAAAATCGTTGCAGATTACCGACAGGGAGGGAGAAGAGAAGTATATCCCCAAACTAAAAAAAAATATGGAAGGCAGAAGAGAAAATTTGCATTCAGATACTGCCTTGTATTAGATATCTATATCGATACTATAAATCTGAAGAGTTCGTTTGAGCGCACTAATTTCAGGAACTATCTGCCCAATTTCAAAAATTATTTCTGCGTTAGGTAGGCCGTTATTTGAGGAAGGCTTTAGACTTTATAACCTCACACTGTAATCCATAGTAACGAATCAGTAATCATAAAGGTCAGTCAATCTGGAAAGCTTGCGTACGTAAGTGCCTGATGTCGTTCAAAGTGCTCAGTTTATTAGGCTAACGTTTATTAATTCACGCTACTTATTTCTCATAATGTGAGGAAAACAAAGAGTTTATTATTATATTTATTAGGCTATTTGGTATTTAAGAGAGTTGATAATATAAAAAACACGGATGGTTATTATCTTTATCGTCATTGCTATTTAATTATGTTTGTGCAGCTATTGTTTACTGCTAAATGTTTCCCAAGTTTTTTACTGAAATAAAGTGGAATGAATACATAGATATTAAGTTTTGTATTTTTTCAATCGTCCTTCATGAAGAATTCTTTCACAATGAGATAATTGCTTTATTTCTGACTCGGCCAGTTGGGCAAACGGTACCAATCATTTTGTATTCCAATGATTTCCACTGATTTCATATTCGGTTTTAGAAGATTACAATTTCCCATTAAGATATAGTTTGGAGACACTATAAATAAAGCGAATTCGTCAGGTATAAGGAAAAAAGGTATAATCCCAATTTAATGCGGATGAAACCCCGGGGGTCACAGTTACTTATTTATAAAAGAAAGGCTAATCATTTGCATATGAGCTTAGATATTTCCAATTAATTTATTCTTTATGTTTATATGATAAATAATTGTTACAAGCAAACGATAAAATATTACAAAACCTTAAAAACTTTCAGACTTCCATAAGCGACCGCTAGTTTCCCAACTAGTGTTTTTAAAGGCCGAACTAATGAACTAATTAGACACAATAGCAGCTCTATTAGGAAAACAGGAATTGGGCTATGGAAACTATCGATCTCTGGAATCGATTGTGGCTTTCCCCTCTTTGCTAATCGACTCCTTTGCCCTTTGAGGACATGGCGCTTTGTGGTCCCATTGTTGCTCACTGAGTCCGCTTGGGAATTATTCCTCACAATCGATCCAATGTCTCGTTCCCTAAAGCATGGAGAAAGTCCATTATCCATTTTGTGACTTGTACTAGGAGCGTTGGGTTGATCTATGCTCACTACCAATAAATATTATTAGGAAATAAATGGATAGTTCCCCCCCCTCTCCCCCTCCACACGAAGCCAAGAATCTCAGAAATAACGAAAACAACTAACCAGTTGATATTTCGCCAATTCAGGCATCATCAGAACAGAAGGAAAGGGAAAAAAGATGAATATACAAATAATAAAATTTAACACATCTCACATCCAAACTAAAAAAAATACCAACCAGAGACAGCAACCCGCCCCAAGACACACACTGAAGGAACATTTAGGCAACATGAAAACAGCTGGGAAAGATTAAATTACAAACAGCTGATCATTAAAAAAAAAACATAAAGTGCACATTCTAAACAACCAAAAATGTGCAAAAGATCATAAAAATAAAATAATAATAAATAAAATAATAAAAATAAAAAAAATATAACAAATAAAAAAGTAATAAATAATAAAAATAAAAGAAATATAACAAATAAAAAAGTAATAAATAATAAAAATAAAAGAAATATAACAAATAAAAAAGTAATATGAAAATGCAAGGAAGAGAAAGGTGGCTATTAAGAACAGTGGATACACGAATATCCCACAAAACATATTATAGAAGAGCAAAAGCTAAAGACATCCACATACATACTGAAGGAAAAAGTACTGTGGATTCGAGATATTCTGTATTCTATTCTTTATATATATATGTATATATATATATATATATATATATATATATATATATATATATATATATATGTTTTTTCTCCCGTCTCCTTCTGTCCTGATGATGCATGAATTGGCAAAATATCGACAGGTTGTTTTCCGTTATTTTTTAGACCTTTGGATTTGTGTTTGGAACTTTCCATTTATATCCTAACAATTATTTTATGTCTCTTTTTGAGCGTTTGCTCTTCTATATTAATAAGTATTATGAAATTTGTTGGCTTTAATTCAAAATGATCATAAATTATAACTTCGTTTGGAGTTTGCTTAGCAAGATAGCGTTTTTCCTTGGCATAAAATATTATTATTAAATAGTATAACCCTCAAAAATAAACATTTTAGATCGCTGCGAAACTATGATGTACGAAGTTCAGATAATATAAAATAAATAAAATCGTGAATGAAACGGTTGTAATGAAAACAGCCCCAAAAACTAGAAGAATCGCCTCAGAAGAAAATATTAGTTTTGACCTAAAATTTTTTTTTTTCTAAATTTATCAACATAAATACTCTGCCAGAGTTACACAAAGTAACAAGAGGATAAGTTGTTGACAGTAATAGTAGATTCGTAGCAGAAACATTATTTGCATTTACTATGTTAGATTAGTATCTCAATAACCAGTATAATAATGTTTAATTTCGACAAAAAAAACAACTCGTTGCATTTTCAATGAAAAGGTCTACTTTCAGAAACCAGACTGGTCTACGATCCAATGACATCGACCATAAAATCGATAGGAACATAACTGTTGAATTCATATAGAGTATTACAATAATACAAACCACAAAGTATTATATTTTCCTAAATCATAACATCTTATTATACCATTAAAATATTAATAAAAAAACCAATGATATTGGAAAAAAAGATTATTCACAAAACCTAAATAAAGTCAATATAAGCTGAGCCTGGCTAAAAACCGCATGGAAATCGTGGTATAATTGCCAATCGGAATTTCCGGCCTTTCAAAGGCTTTTGTGTGGCTCTAAATCACTGTATTCCATCACTATACAGAGAGGTCAAAACGGATATAATTTTAATTTAAAACTAAATAAAAAAAATTAAAAGTGTTTATTCTATTAATTTCAGATAAATTTTACAGCAAAAACAATTATCGCACTGCTGAAATTCCGTTACGAATGTTTTAGTGTAAATTATTTGATAAAAATACTAATAATGATCCTCTTAATCTCCTTCAGATTAGTATTTATTTTGAATGTTTGCTTTATGAACAATAATACCATACATTATAATCGAATTTGATTCGGAAGTTTTTAAAGAAAAGTGATGTTATGAGACAATTATGACGAAAAAAACACTAGAAAATTATAAATAAACAATAAAATAAATGCTGTTCTTAAACATTTTATCATGTACATAAATAGTTAATGTCATATATAAGGACAACGAAATTCGAGCTAGTATCTTAATCAAAACATTACGACACGATCATTAAAATAATTTATTTAATAATATAATTTATTATTGTAGATATATTTTTATTGATTTTATTTCCTTGTAAATATGGTCTGTAAGTATAAATGTGTAAATTTATCAGTTACTACTAATGAAACAATAATGAAAATAGTATTATAAAAAAAAAAATAGTGAAGTTAATCTAAATCTCAAAAGAACCGTGAGAGTATCTCATGATTCATTGAGGTTCCTTAAACTATAGATTTGCCTATTGACAATCTATATCTCAGCTTTAGAAATTTCCTCAAAACTCTTGACATTTTTCGCGACTGTCGGCTAACAACTAAAAGTCCAATAAGTTTTAACGAATATGGTTCATTAATTTAAAAAAATAAGGATTAGAAATTGAGTAAACAATCGAAACAATTATTAAAATACACACAGAAGTTCGATATATATATATATATATATATATATATATATATATATATATATATATATATATATATATATATATATATATATCATAGGTGACTATGACAAGACATCCCTAAAAAGACACGGATGTATCCGAATCGAGTCCGAAATATTTAATGAGATGACGAAGTGTACTAATTCAGTCATCATTCAAAATGCACTTCGTCCTTGTATGTCTTTTTCCACCAGGCAGAAATCATTTATCACACAAAATTCACTAATTGGACTTAGTGACATATGCTTGAACGCACACAATATACAGGAAACAAACCAGCAAGCTTCATATGGTCTCTGGGTAACGCTTATAAGCCGGGCCCGAAGAAAAAAAGGTATTGAAAAAAGTTTTTTTTTTTTATAAACGGATAACGCAATCCACTATTCGCCTCACTAAAGTCTACTGGATTCCACTTCACTTATTATATTGTAACACATTTACAGCTACCAATAATTGAGCTTACACGTTTCCAAAATCTGCAGCACAAGCTATTCATCCAACAATGGATTTGGTAACAAAGTATAAATGGATCCTCAGAGTCAACGGACGGAGTGACCAGAGGCCAGCCCATTGTGTCTAGTGCTGACAGTACTACGCTTCAGTGACTGGTGTCCTTCCTAGTCCAGAATTAGTTTCACTTCGTCTTCCTTGTCTTCGCAAGGACATAGTGTCTTCTTCATCGTCTCATTCCTTCTTATTGGTTATGTTAAAAATAGATCTAACGAAACATGAGGTAGTTTCATGATGAGAAAAGAGGATATTCCGTAAGAGAGTCATAAATTAGCAATCAATTACTAAAATAAGAATAATTTCTCATTTAGATTGCTAAATGTTATTATTATGCCGAGCTTCAACAATAGCATGTTAAATATTGCAATATAAAACAAGTCTATTTACAAGCTCAGTTTAACAGGCCTGATAGTGTGCTAAATGCAGTATCACACTAATAAATTACCGTCATATTAAAACTTGAAAATACTTAAAATAACTACTACTATAGTAGGGTGAACTGTATGCAATACTGGTTAGCATTGCGGTAATAAGCAATCCATTACTTATAAATTATCATTGATAAAGTAAACGGAATTAGATTTTATAAGATATAAAGTTTTATCCAGTTTTAATTTTCAAAATATAGTTTCGTTCAATTTGTTTTTCGTTGTAGTTCTGATTTGACGATAAATTTATGGCCATATGTAAGGTTTCCGTTTCAGCATTTTCGTTTGTCTTTTGAATACGAGTATTTTTGATGGGTCCGTAAATTTGACCAACGTTAGTTCACAGGAAATTAAGTAGATATTTATACACATTAAGTCTCTTACTGACTGGAACTTTCATCGATTTGATATCAATAGGTAATGTCCATCAAGTAGCTATGAATGGAAAGAATAGTACATATAAGGATTGCTAAAAATACGCAAGGATTCTACATCGCTTCAGTAGTGGGAGCTTTGAAATTCTGACTTCTAACTTAGGAAATAGTTTAATTTTTAAAACAATTTTTACTCAAGCCATCTTCGGCCATACTCTAATTCTTCAGTGGAATTTCGTACGTAAAAATAAAATGTACATTAATTAAAGTAATGGTTATGGTATGGAAGATATTGTGGTCATGGTGTTTTTTGAGTCCAATGAATTTTAACTGTCTACATAATCAAATGGATTGACATATAACGACATCCATTCACCAGTTATATCCCTAACGCCTGTTTAGGTAATGTAGCAAGAAGAAAGAGCGACAAGAGAAGTTGACAAAGGCCTAACAATCGTTTAGAGCCAGCAGGCATGTTGGTAGGAAACTTGCACAGCCACTGTACCAGGCAGAGCGAGGTACGGTGGTTACGTCAGGGATAGTGGGAGGGGGCACCGAAGGGCGAACTCTTCGCTGGAAGGCCAACGGACCGCGGCTCGGGAGACTTTAATGCCGTAGCGGTACTTTCACGCTACGATACCTATACGGTGCTTGTCTTCGTTACAACAAAAAGTAGTTATAATGGAATATGTCTGAAGCCTAAAGAGGAATAAGGAGAAATTGTATATTTACGTGGAAATCATTCAATTAAACCTTATATTACCGGTTTATATTGTTTTGCTCATACAATAACAGGTTCTAATGAAAATTGATAAAATACATCAATAATATTAGATACGAAGGAGATATATCAGTCGAATAAACTTTTTTTATTTTTAAATTTAATTTTTTCGGTAACTTACTTATTAAAATTTAAAGTGTCCAAAAACACAATAAGTATCTGAATAAACTACCTACCTATTGTTGCCACTCCAATGATAATTATTTGAAAGGTTCCGAGATCATCTTCTATTCATACGCCTAGGAGGGTTATAGGGAAACGACTAACATAATGAGTTGGTAAATATGATTGGGTATGGAGTTTATAATGAAAGGATGGGAATTTATTTCGGGCTTAATCAACGAATTAAATTAAGGACATTCAAAACCCTTAAAACTTAAGCTAACCTTTAATTTATTTGGTAACTTCTTGATTTTGATCTTTTCATTCTGTAGTCTTTAATTATTAATTTAAATCTTTTCATTCTATAATTTGAACTCTTTTAGAATAATACCTATTGCTATTCGATTAGGACAAACCGTCAACACGAAACTATAAATCAAATACTTGAATAATATTAAACAATAAAAAACATAATAATCGGCAAAAACAGGTAATTTAAATGCAAATGGGAGTTTTAAATGTTGACGCTATATAAGAAATAATAATTAATATTTGCTGCACGATGTTTCAAGACAATAAAAACTCAAGCATTAACAGCTTGTTCTAAGTTTAAAGATTGCGTCAACCATGCCTCATCCTGAAACAGTCATAAAGTCCCACCTACGTTATCAGGATAGACGAGCAAACATTTCCTTTTCGGGGAAAATACTTTTTTCTTTACTCTGTGGGATGACTGACGGAAATTCTTTCTATTTTCGTTCGTTCTATTATAAATTTTCAAATAGAAAATAGAAAAAGTACTATAGAAATAGTTTCCCTACTTAAATTATTTAGAACACGTAATCCTTATTCCCATAGAACATTTAAAAATGGGAACTAATACTGTACAATTAGATAATATTTTTTCGAGTTTTAGATATTTTTTTTTTGTAGAATAAACAACATCCTGTTTAAGTGCTTTCAGAGTACAAAAATAAATTATTTACACTACAGTTTTATTTTCAACAATGATAAAATATAAATAAATAATAAAATAAACATAAGTCCAATAGCTATTGTAACAAAAACTGTTTATGGTTCTGAGTTCCAAAAGTCAATGACCCAGTAAACGTTAGACAAAGAACACTAGATTTCTGATCAATCAGCTGCTGAGTACACTAGTTGGGAACGAGGAATCTGGTTTCTATTTTATTGGATATATGACACAGTAAAAATTCAATTATGCACTTTATGAATTCCCTGGGCATAAATAAAAAGATAATATCATACTCTAATTATGGATACTTATCATTATAACACAGGCGGGAAAAAAACGCGAATTCCAAACGTCCTTAAAAAAATACTCTCTATCGGAGGAATGCTGTACCTTCAGAAAAATCCGTAATTTATAAAATTAGTCTCTAAAATACTAATAAATAAATAGGTATAATTAAAATATATAAAATGTAAATGTATAAAACATATATACCCCTACATATGGTGAGCATATATACCCCTGATACGTGTTGTGGTCAACACCAGCGGGCTCTTCCCCACCCGATGAAGGGTTAGTAGCTATAATTAATTATCCGTAGGCAGTACCACAAACTAACTTACTCTATTGCCAATATAGCTATTAATATTAAAGTTTATGACCAAAAATAATGTGTTCTTATTATAATTATAGCAATAAAATATGGGAAGTGTCTCAAATCAAATGTCTCAAACCTCATTCAGTAAAAGAAGCAACCTAAAAAACCTACCACTCTGGTTCCTTTAAAAAGAAACTAACGTTATGAGGGTCGTGGTTCACTGAAAAGAGCTACCTAGATACCTGACAAAAATGTTTATGGGAGTGAGTGGTAATTTTACTTCGATGAAGAGGACTAAATTACAAAAAAAAAAAAAAAAAAAAAAAAAATCTGCTATTTTTTCCATATCATGGAAATCACTCACAAGGGGATTGCACGATGTGTCCGTCACCGATTTTGATCAAAATTTTTTGGTGATTCTACATTGAAAAAAAGTCGGTCCATATCCTACCGTTTTGCCCAATCGGCTCTAGGAGCTGAGAAAAAAATATAATGCTAAAAATGCTTTATTTTATATCTCCTGTTTGAGAAATGATATCGTCAGAGTTTTTCCACGTATATATTTGTTTTTTTGAGTATATTAAAGGAAAAATATAAACCTAAAAAAATAATTGATTTTTGGTCAAATAAATTTTAAAAAGTGTTTAAATTATTAAGTTAACAAGCCTCATAGATTTTTTCACACCAAAAATGATGGAAGATTTTGATTCAGCACTTCAAAAAACCTGTTAAAAAAACAAGAAAAAAACTTCAAAATGTTAAAAAAATAATCAAAAACAAAAAATTTACACTATTATAATTAGCTCGGTACATAGACCACCAATACGAAAAAAAATATATATTAAACTGACTGGTTAAAAAATCTGGAATGAAATAAATAATAAAGAAGATTGATGACCATTTTTAAACATGAATAAAGTTAGTTCCTCCCTTGTGGGAACAAGGATATCATACCCTGCAAAAAACCTTTAAAAAAAATATAATAAACAAAAGGAGTTTTATTAGCAGCAGTGGTATACGCATACCCTATACGTACTACCCCACGGTTGCTGCAAACCCCGTTTTGCCTGAAATGGCAAAGTAGGAGGATCTAGAAAAAAATATAAATAAATGTATTTAATAGTTTTCACTACTTTTGATGTTATTTTGATCACTTCTATCTATCACCGGTTAATATTCTAACTTTCCTTTATTTAAAAACAAAAGTTTTTGAAATTTTTATTTTTCATTCATAAACTTGAATACTTTTAAGTTTCTGAAATGTTTCTTTCAAAAAACTGTTTTTTTTTTAATCACGTTTTACTTTCTACACAACTTGTTGCTGACCAAATAAAGCGCATTTGGTCTCTAGCCACTACAGATTAGATAGTGGGGGAAGTAAAGTGTAAGTCCACCTAATATCTTCCAAAAACTAATACCAATTTTATTTTTCTAAAACTCTCTTACCAATTATCTTCCAGCCCAAATATATCCGGAGAAATCGATAAAATGATTACCAAACAGCCACCACTGCCTACAAATCACCGCCACTATCTGCTAATAAAGTAGATTCCACTGCCGAGATGCTCAGATAGAGGCCAGGACGCCATCAGTTAGAGGAGTTGAGTCCTGGATGTGTCAACCGGGCTTGAGTTAGATGGTCAGGTGACCGCTTAAGTTCCCACGGGGGCTCGTTATAGTTCGCTAACTGTCCCGGTGTAGTGTTTGGGGTCATTTCAGGTAGCTGGTCTGTCAATGTTTTTGCTCTAGTGTATTCGGTGATTTGGTTTATGTCCAATTATTAAGTTTTAAAGCAGAATTAAACCTCGACATAAATAGGAATATAAAGAAATATAAAGTTAGTTAAAAAAATGTTAATGATTTTAGGCATTATTTTTATTTTTGGTGAAGGATTGCTTTGTTCATGGAAGTTGAGTAAAAAATTAATAGTATTACTAATAAAAGTTACTGAAATTGTTAGCAGTATATCCGCTCCGGATCATTCTTTTTTTTTTTCTTTTTTTTAAGGTTTTTTGTTTTTAACGATTACATATGTTTAATGTTAGGAGAATGAGAAGCTCATAGACATAAGGGACGTCAGGTTTTTAAAATACTTTCTTTGATCTCAAGTAAACCTTAAAAGTGTATATTAATAGAAACAATAATATTTACCATTATTCCTCCATAATAAAGTGTTGAGAAAGAATAATTTAATAATTTAATATTTATGAAAACTATTAAAAAAAAATCAAGCTTCATAAAATTTATTAAGTTCTATTGGTGTAATATGACGGTACTTTCAAAACACCAGACTGATTAAAATTGTTAAAAACAATACAATAATTACTTGTGTAATTTGTATTTGTTATCTTTTGTTAAATAAGATCTTTCCTATGCTTCTGGCGTGCTATGCTACCCTTAATTCTTGCTCGATATTTATGACTGATATGAGGGAAAAACATATAGGGCGTTCAAGCAAAATTGTAAAAAATTCACAGTTCAATATTTCACTTAGCAAAACATTTTCGTCTGACAACAATACTAAGTATTACAACGGTTTATCTGACTGTAATTTAATTCACAATTCACTTAGTCTTAGTATGTCGTTTATCCATCAGACAGGAAATCATTTATCACACAAAATTCATTAATTGGACTTAGAGACTTATGCTTGAATACACACAATATATGGAAAACAACACAGCAAGCTTCGTGTTATCTCTGGGTAACGCTGATAAGCTGGACCCGATACCTGAAAAAAGGTATTGGATCCGGGACTCAATTTGGACTCCATCGAAAGCTTATTGGGAATGAATCAATTTGGACTCTCCCGAATTGACACCTTTAGGTAAAAGCCACACTAGAAGGACTAAAAGGGCGTAGGAATTCAACTGACGTCATATACAAAGAAAATCTATTTGAATTGCCGAAGATCGGGTACACTAAGAGGAGAATGTAGACAATAACAGGAGGTGCTCATATTTACAGTCCCACTAGTGTGGCTTTGCCTTTATGCCTGTACCGGCAACTATATGTTCAATATTTTTAAAAATAATAGTTACTGTGTTAAGTGGATTTGTAAATTTTCCAATATTATATATTACGCAATAGTCTCATAACCATTATCATCGTAACAATTGATACATCATTGCTCAGAATTTCAGATATGAAAATCATCATATTCTATCTCTAATTCTTTGTAATTACGGTACTACCCGATTTTTCAACAATAACAACTATTTAAATAATCAGACTATAGTTATCGAAAGAAATACACTTAAGTTTAAGACAAACTAACGAAGATACAAAAAAAAGTTTGAACAGAAAACGAGGTGACAAATCAATGTCAGCAATATGTGGCCCAGAGGCTGCCAGGACCACCAGCGGTTCACACGTGTGGATCCTAAATCATCCTGAGGGGAATTTGCGAAGGTTCGGATTTTTCGGAGACCAGGTTTTTATTGCAAAACTCGAGTTTAGAAAAATATTAAATTTTATGAAGCTAAAGGCACTTAAATATAAGATAAAAAACAAAGACATAGAAACAAAAGCTACATTATCAACCGTTAATGTTGTTCTATGCTACTATCTGTTCGATCTTATTTTGTAATCGATTGTGTATAAACGAACGGCCTTGGCGGTCTACAAATTGACGATTTAATCAGTTGATAAAGTTATGCAAATAACAAGAAACCGTTAGAAGGGTTGAGTTTCAAATATGGCAGCAAGATTTATCTGTCTTTTATCCTCCAACTGACGCAGGGTTAAACACTTTATATTACCAAGCTCTGTTGCTGAATAAGTCTGAATCATGCTCATTTGGAGGAAATAAAATGGCGATTTGAATAATAGTTTCAAACCAATCATTTCGGACCTATTATTTGTTGTAGTCGGTACCTTTCTATTCCAAGGTGAATCCTTTTATAGTAATACATTCACTTATATCAGCCATTTATTTATTGCAGTATTGCTAGTTAATATATATTCTGTAAAGTAGGTTAATTAATTTCCCATTCTGGAGTATAGTGGCTATCGTCTCTGACCACATACCGAGCAGACACGCGTTCGATAGTGGAAGCTTTAACGTTTTACAACGAGGTCAGTTCTAAAACGGAGTTGTCAGCCCATATAACTGCGTAACTATTTAAATTAATTGGTAATGGTCTGATCTATAAAACTGCAATTAAAATACTGAGGAATTAAGTATAGTTGCTAATTAATGTTATGAATGCAACAAGCGGCGGATCCAAGGGGGGAAGAGGAAATTTTCCCTTCCAACATAACCACTGAAAAAAAAAATACGGCTGGGTTTCAAAGATACCTAGTAGTACTCGTAAGTAACGGCGATACATTATCAGTTATTAGATAGGAAGGAATTACTTAGGTTCACTTTGTGAGAAAACGATCGTTGAATGTTTAACAAATATTGTCAATGGTAACTACATTTTTTATTAATTTAAATAAACTAAGAGTGTCAAAATTCTGTCATTTTATTATTTATTAAACCTGAAAAAACTCAAAACTTATTTGTATAATCCAGTGGTTAAGCCGCTGGAATCATATAAATGAAATCCTAATCAATGTCAAAATAGTGTTTAATTGGTTCAAACTGTATTATTTGTCATTGGGTTATTAATTACTGAGATATCCGGTCAGTACCTCCTGGCACAGGATTAAGGCAATGGAATCACATAATTCTACAAGTGATCCTTCCCATATTCCCTTATAAATATACACTGAAAATTAAAAATGCTAGGCGCCTCAAATGAAGAATATATACAAACATTATAAAATACCAACAAAATGTATGGTATAACCTCGGCCTCGTCTACGGATATTCGAAATTTAGTGGTCACCATTATAGTTTCCCCTTCCCCCTTCTCCTCTCCCAAAAAAAAACTACTAATAGGACAGCCCCTACTGCAACCGATTCGCTAGTCCTTGGCTCATTTAGGAATATTTGAAAACGGTTCATTCCTTCGAATGCAAATACGAAACAACTACTATTTAGAATAGCTAGAACATCCTGCCCTACAGTATATTTTAATAATACAACCAGCAAATTTCCTATTGGTTTTTATATTTAATTTAAAGAAAAAAATCATTTATAAATAATCAATTAAAAATCTCTATATTTTTCCAGAGATCTCCCACCATAGCTAGTGCTTTTCAAACCAGTGTCATCCTACCGGACTTGCTAAACCAACACTGGAGGTACAATGGGAGCTATGCAGGAACTAGCGGAGGCGGTGTGAGAACCAAGGTAGGACGTGACCTGGACACAATACTGAGACTAATCAGCCATTCCTGTGCATGAGTGTCTTCAACGTCTTCAGGAGCCTTCTTGTTTGATTTACCATCATGAACAATGGGCTGGGAAGACAACTCTTACTGTCTACCTAGTCTTGTTTCACTTTGTTATCGCACCGCTGAGGATGATGAGTTAATTAATAAAAAACATGTTAAAATTTTTCTAAGTGAGAGATTGTAAAAATATGAAATGAATAAATAGTTCTAAATCTTAAAGGTTCTTATTTTATACTAATAATAAACAAATGAAATATAACATACTCAACGACAATACAAGAGAATTTTCGAAACATAATCATCGGGACGGATTGAGCAAAAAGAAATTTGCAAGGACAGAAAGCTATATTACAGAGATAATAACTTACGGAAACTAGATGCTAACTAGAATATGATAACATCTTAAAAGTTCTCAACAATCAAAACATATAATCTTAGGAGATTTTAATGTCTTAATATGAACAGAACATTCCGCCGTCCCATGGTAAACTTACAAATGTGAAAATCCCTACTTCTCAGGTTGGACTGAAAACTGTTACATTCTTCTATATAAGAGGTCCGATTTCGATTATTAATTTTTTTTTCTGTAATTGTTTTTCTTTAATCTCATAGTTTCGTATGCATTTATTTTTTTACCTTTATAATAATAAGCATATTCATTAATTTAACACACGTTTCTTTCATGCGTTTTTCATAAAAATGCAACTGCGATTTCAGCACTTTCTAATGCCATTACAGATTCATTACTTTACTACAGGCTATATCAACCGAAATACTACCGAAAAATAACAAAAACAAAAAATCGAATGTTTAACATTCGTAAGTTTAAAATGGAACAGATGATTTAGTCTTTGTTTTTTTTTTGTTTTTTTCTTTTTATGTTTTAACGTGTTTATGCATTCGAGTGGGCTTAGGATAAATTATATATTATTTTAATCATAAATTATACGTAATTAAAATATTCTGTTATATTACGAAATCATTTGAAATATAGAATGTAATATTTATTAAAAAGAAGAAGTAGCAATTCTGATTATCCAAACGTTGATGTTGCTGTAGACATGTGAAGTGAACACATAATAAAATAATTTGGATAGTCAGAATTCCTACTTCAATTTATTATCAGACTTCCTAGAGTATTTGAATGAAAAAGACAATATTTATTTGTTGTCACTGACAATTTTCCACCCCTCTCCCCCCCCCCAAAAAACACGGAATATTTGTATCTTAAGACTGAATCTGAAGAGTGGCACACATATTTCTGGCTAAACATAATTATAAAATATTTTAGTTGATAACATTATTTTCTTAACATATCTCAGTTTAATGCAATCTATTTAATTAACAAGGTAAAAGCATGATTCAATTCAGTTTTAGGTGGATGGAATTATTTCAAGACATTAAATAAAAATATAAAAGAATTTTTGGAGATGAATACAAAGGATTTGCAAACAAATTTTTCTTTGAGGATTTCTAAGTATGTCCTTCGGTTCATTTCAGTTTAAATTTTAAAGAGGTTCAAATCAAGATATCATTTATTAAATAAAAATAAGTATGCTGGGTGTAAAAATCAAAGTAACAACGGAATATATATATACTTTAATTTTAGTAAGTTATAGCCAGTTTACAAGGAAAGGTAACACTCGTTCTGACACATTTTAAATGTAATGATTGAATTTCAGTTTAAGTTTCCATTAAATGGATATGTCATACATGGTTATGATAACTAGAAATCTTCCAGTGAATAAACATAAATTTCAAAAAAAAAAAAAGAGAGATAAGTCGCGAACCGTATAAGACGAGAAACTATACCAAGGAAGACAAACTAGTTGCATATGCATATAATCGGAAACTTTCTCTGACCCTATCTGGAGGAATCTGTATAATAGGAGGGTTGGGAAAGCAGAGAAAAACTCTGGGTGGAAAATAGAATACAATTGAAAAAAAAAAAGCGAAGAAGTAACGATTATATGTAGATTGAAAGGAAAGTATGTCTTAGAATTGAAAGAGCAAGGACACTGAGGAAAGGATTGTAGCAATGAAGAGTCCACACATTCTCTTCATCGACCCCTAGCTCATGCGCGAATCATATTTGGTATGATAGTTCCACAGATATTTTTTTTTAATGTAATACTTATATGGACTTAGCCATCTAATAAAGTATAATAATATAAAGTAGTATTTAAACTATATAACGCAAAGAGTGATTTATAAGAACTCCAGATGTTGGTTTTAACATGTTCATGATTAAATTTGAATAAAATCTACTACGATTTAATAGATTTTTTTTTTAAATTTCCCCATTATAAATTATTATTATAGATTTTTTAAAATAACAAAAGAGACAGGTCAAGCACGCAACATTATTTTCTTTATGTAAATCTTCATCCATTTTCTTTGAAAATAGTTGAAAAAAAAATAATGATCACCCAATCATAAAATTGTCTCATAGACGTATAATTCCTTCCGTGACAAGGTAATTTCGAATTTAACTGTCACGAACAAGGATTCACACGTAATCCCTCACCTAAACTGATTTCATAGTAGAAAGAAAAGTAAACATTATTAAACGTAAAACGTAAAACGTTAGTCGCTATGAATATTACATCATAATATATTTTAAATGCGAAGGGTTGAAAGATCACTGGTTGTATTTTTTTTACATTAGAGTGTAACGTAATGTATTTTATACCTTTAATCGAAATACATCTGAGCCTTGGTAATGGAAGCGTTCATGCCAAAAAAATGTTTTATAGATTAATAATATTACAAAAAAAAAAAAATGCTTTGAAACATTTAATATAATAATTTGGGCAAAAACTTAGCATCATCAAAGGTTATCCAAAGTAGCAATGAAATGGAAGATTCAAGAATTTTATTTTCAAACGATTCAGTCCAAAACTATGCAGAATTGGCATTGGCTCGTTCAGCACCAAGCCACAAATACAAATATAACACATCACGGTATTATTTTGGTAATGGCAAAGAATCAAGCTAAACTATTAATACCATGCCTAATTCAACTGACAAGTAAACGAGTAAACGACATAAAAGCAGTTCCATTTCTTGGAAGGAATGAATTTCAATAGAGATAATTCAAAATTGTAAATTTGTATGTATTTTTTAAAATATTTTATAAATTAAATAAATAGAATGCCTATGTTTAACATAAAACATAACAAATTATTTGTTTAGATCAAAACTTGTACTTAATCCTTTTTTCAAATCAGTTAAATTGAAGCATTAAAAATCATTGGGCAGAAGATATTATGGCAAGAGGGAGAATATGAAACAGCGATACCTCTAGTAATAATGAGATTTCCCCGCTCATCGAACTCATTTACAATCATGTGGCTTTCGTCGGACATATGCGGCGTTGTTAATGCCTTTTATGAGTACGTTGATGTGCTATTATATTTGCTGCGGAATCACAATGTTTAATGAAATGCTCCCTCCGCTTTATCTCTGACATCCCTCGGCATTCGCATTTATGATACCGCACCGTTTGTTGCTCTCGAATTATCTTGGCTTCATTTCTCAGCCAAATAATTGTTTCTCATCTTCCTAAATACGTAAATATCTGAACTCCTTTCATTTAAATCAAAGATTCGCTCTAGAAATTCTGTATCATAACAAAAGTTTTTCTCATTCATTCGGTCTTTACATCCATCATTCAACACCCGTCCACGTTCCTGATACTTGTATATTCCCTCAGATAAAACTGATTCATATGAAAAAGCCTTCACATTCGGAGGAATTTCACTCAGGAATTTCCTTCTCTCTATATCCGCCTCGTCTCCTTGCAACATTTGAATCCCTGGTATTCGCTTATTATTTTGTTTTGATCTTCAGTGTTATTTGATTCTTTAATCTAATTCCCCTCTTCATTTCCTTAATATTCTTCCATCAGTTCATACTTCTCTATAGAGCAAAATATCTACAGCATGAGTTTTAAATACAAAAACAGATTTCTAAAAAAAATTTCAGAATAAAGTTGTTTAAATAGTTACAAAATTTGAACTAATGGTTTCATTTCATGCTCGATATCTTAGATGATAATGAAGATACTTATGAATATAATTAAAACCTGTAAATCTGGAAGCTGCTAATAGCCCAGTCAAATAATAAGAGTTCAACCTTGGTATGAAAAGATTCTGAGGTGAAAATTTGCACGATCGTTTATTATGACTTTGTAAATGTTGGCTAAAAAGTCTCATAAAATCTCGTGTCGGCGTCCCATGTTATTGAAGGTCAAAGATAAAAAAAGTGGCAAAAATCATTTTCTTTTTTTTTTTTAATATCTCGTTTTACATGCGCCTGACGCCGTTAGTTGTTACTATAAAACTTGTAGAATATTTAATTCCCAACAAGTTTGACCTTTTTTAATTTCTCGAATAATCAACCGTTCTCTAGATATAACGCGGATAGCCCTGTCGCCAGAGCAAAAATAGGATACTCATTTTAGACTGTGAATTACGAAAATGTAGCACATTTTAAGTAAAATAAGACATGTCTGCCATTCCGAAGCCTCTGCCTTAAAAAATGGCGACATTTTATTCAAGAAAAAGCCAATCATTTTCTAATAAGGGATTGATAAATTATTTGCCACTTCTATTTATTATTAGATTGATCATTCTATACCACCATGTGGATGTCACTTGCCTATAATTTTCGCTCATTATTTCATAAGACTATCAACCACCTACATTTATAAAGAATAGAATGTTTTGGTACTAGTATCAATCGCTCTATTAATCGCCCAGACGAAAGGAACAGATTAACAGCTACTCGCATAAAGAGGAACAAAATGCTTCTTGCAGATCCTGATGCACTTTCCGTGGCGCATGGATTTAGTCAATTTATGCAAGAAACAAATTCTCTGAATATCTGTAACAAGAGATAAGCCCATGGATATCACTGGATAAGGACTGTATATATAAGAAGTAGCGACCTTGGAAAGCGCTAGATACCCTGGACTTCCGCAATTAGGACTGTAGAGCAGATAACCGGTCCTGTACCACAGCACCTCACCACAAGGCCCCTCACCTAAAGAGGCACCCAAGGGTCACAGGTTGACCCACTTCCCGGTGGGCCTACGCAGCCACGTAGGAGGCTAGGATCCACTTTCTATTCAAAAATAAATTCCCACTTGGCAACCACGCAATAAACTGTGTGGTATAATGCGGTGAAGTAAACAAGAGAAATTGGTTTAAAAGGTATAATATTATGCTAGTTTAATACAATAGTATGGTAGTTTATAGGAAAGTAGAGATTTATAGAAAACATATCGTAAAAATCGTTTACGGATTTACTCATGAATGAACATTTTAATTTTCGAAATAATAACGAGATCATATCCGTCGGGTTGGAGGTAAAAGTGATCAACTACAATTTTTTGCGAATATGAGGTTTGTTGCTATATGCCTGTTCCTCAACCAAATTTATGCATCATGCTGACAAAATTGCGAAAGTATAAATAATTATTGATAATTTCACAACTTTATTGATACTGAAGCGTAAATTTGGTTCAGACACAGGTGGATATCAATAAACCACATCTTCGCAAAAAATACAGTTGATCAGTTTTATAATTTTATAATCAAACCTTTTTTTTTTTTCCCAACCTTCCTGGCCTTTCGGTCATACGGGTTAATATAAGCAAAGAAAAACGAAGATATATAATTTTATTTTATTTTAATTATTGGCAACAATATAACTTTCTACGGCTTCCTTCCATTGTAAATCCCATCCTAAAAGTTCATTTTTGTTCAAATATTAGATACTTTTTTTTTTTTTATGTACCGTTTATTGACCTATTTATTACTTTATTTCGGAAACAGATTTCTGTTCCTAACGTATGTGTAAATGTAAAGTTTTTAGAAGATTATATCAACGGAGTTATTTTTTATATATTCCTTCCAGGTGTTCTATTATTCTTATTACCATCTCAATATTCCTCAAATTTGTACATCTTTATTCAAAAATTATTCTAGACAAAGAATTTATTCGATCCATAAGATGAAACGCAAAAACGTTTTTATTATCATAGTCTGTTTTCTTTGTGATTCATACTTTGATCATTATTTGTATTAATAATTAATAAACAAGTTTACTATCTGTTATATGGCCTATGATTTATTGAAACTATTTATTTATTGAGTAATATTACATTCTGTCTCAGCAGGGACCCTGGTAATAGTAATCAAAGAAATCATTAAAATTATAAAACTAAACTTAAATTATAAAAATAAACTTAATACAAGAAATAATAAACATACTAATATAAAATAAAATAAACATAACATCTTAAAGGCAGGCACTATATCTATAAATTTAACAGTTGAGACAAAACGGAATTGAATGAAGGACAGGAGTGTCACTAACCACAACTGCTACAACTACAGGGTGTAGTGACCCGAGACGGTAGTTTCCGCAACATCTCCATTCATCTTCGACCAGAAATCCGGAGCATCTTTCTACCGTGAAAGAATGTCCTCCCTTAGGAACCAATATTATTTATATGATCAGAAAGGAATCTAATATAAAAATATTGAAATACATATAGCTGTCAAATACGAAATCTTTAAAATAAAAATGTGATTTGATTTTTTTTAATTTTAAAACCATGTCAATTCCATATCAAACTGGTGCAAATTAGTATTTAGAAGAAGAGAATAACACAAGTATATACATAATTATATATTTTATATATCTATATATATAATATATTATATATATATATATATATATATATATATATATATGTATATATATATATATATATATATATGTATATAAATGTTTTCTTCTTCCAAATACTAATTTGCATGTATATCGCACATCCAGAAGAAAGAGGTACTACCCGAAATTTGTAACTTCAGAAATTTAAATATTTGGACCACTATCATTACACCTGATGCACTACTAGGTTGTTACAAAAGTCCTTGTGCATTAGTATAGCTTTATTTCAGATTACAAATTTTAAACATTATTGAATATTACTCTTCAAAGTAAAGTCCATTGTTTTCAACTACTTTCACCCATCTTTCTGCCAGTAATTGTATTTGATTCCGGTACCACTCCTTTGGTTTTGAGGCAAAGAACTCTTCTCATCCAATTTGTACATCCTCGTAATTATCAAAGATCCGACCATTGATCTACTTCGAACCATAATCTGATGACGTAAGATGTGGCAAAACGTTTACTCCTTGCAGTTCCGATAATTTTTTCTTAGTCAAACGAGAACGATGTGCAAGGGCATTTTCGTGTTGCAAAATGGCTTGGTTTCGATTGACCAAAGTGGGGTACTTTGCACTCAAAACTGCATAAACTCTGTCTAGCTGTTCACAAGCCCATAAATCACGAGTAGTTGCATGTCCTGGTTCACGACCTGGGTCCTGGTTCACACATTCAAGAAGAACGTCATCATCAACGACTGATCTGGGTTGTGTAATAGTATTTCGATAGATAATTGACTCTCCTTCAATAGCATAAATTTCTTCGGCGGCTGCCTTTGCGTTTAAACCTTTTTTTCAGTAATGTCTCAAAAGACCGCGAATCACGATTTTTTCTTCTGGCATTGCACGTGCGTTTTAAAAATGTAAATGACTCCATTAAGCTAAATCAAGTCACAAGGGATTAAAGGATTAGTGAAAGTAAACATTGACGTACATTTTAGAAACAAACATATTCTTATAGGATTAATTATGAGAGTTGGAATTAAGGATTGTATTTATGCACAAGGACCTTTATCAACCTAACACAAGGACCTGTAACAACCTAATATCATTACATACCCTGTCAAACAGGTGTTACAAATCAACATTTTCGATTAAAAAAAATTGCCTTACTTCCATGAGGTAATATTCTAATAATGTTCTTGTAATAATTTTCGAAAAGTAGATATATTAACTTTTGATAGAAAATTCCACATTTATACTTCATATAGTTTTACGTAGTTTATCATTTTAGAGTATTTCTTTTTTGGAAGGTGAGAACTTAATTTAATAATAAATGTATGGTTCATTTACATTTCAACATGAACAAAAATTACTTTTGATTTAATTAAGATAAAACAAGTTTTATAATAAACCTGTTTTCTTCCTAAAGTAACTAAAAAGGATTCGATTCAGATTCAACGCGGAAAGTTTTAAATCTATATCAAATATAATCTCACTAATCATTCTATTAAATTTTTAAAAGTTGAAGAAAACATATGTTTTTATACAATCTTCTGGAATGTACTGGAAAATAACTGGTGTGTCCACGCACACAACTTTCCTTACCGCTTTGGCACAACAAATGTTTGCTGTATCTTCCTTAATATTAGCCCAACTAAATTTTTATTTCTTTTGATCAGTTTTCTAAACAATCAAATTATCTTTCAAATGCACATCTAGAATATTCCGGAAAATGCATGGTTTCTGAACGTGTGCAGAAAAATTTATAACATGTGTACAAAGTTCAAAACGTTATAAAATCTGGACCGATTTTGGATGGTCTTTTCTCTCGAATGTATATTTTTTTCTAATACGTTTTTCAATGATTGAATATCTTTACAAGTCAATACATTTGGTGTAGATATATTAAATTTTATTGTGCAAATTTGATGGTTTGTTGCATATTTTTGCATATTTGGTCGAAAATGTTGTTTAAATAATTTTTATGACAATTAAAATAGAAAATAAATAATTAAAATATTTTCTGATACACGTTCTTATTTAATTTATCAATTATAAGATGGATAAACAACATCTACGATTAATAAAAACAGTGTACTCTAAATAAAATTAGTCTAGATTACAGTAATGTTAATATTAATATTAATTAAATCTAACTTAACTACGTTTTAACTTTCTCACATAAACCAAAATGGCCAAGGCAGGAGAATCATTTAATTCCGTATTAAACAGTTGGAACCCTTTGAATTAAACACGGAGATATTTTCTCTGGAAAAAACATTTTTTGCAATTTGTGCAATAAAAATGTGCCGTTTGAAATTTTTTTTCAAATCGACCAATCCGTAGAAGCAAGTATGTGTATGAGCTAATCTTGGAATTTTATACAATAATTTAAGATATGAATGTAACAATAGTTTATTGTTTACTGTAGCCAGGGAATCTTCTTACAGTAGGTACCATTCTCAGAAATGTTTGCCGAATTTGTTCAAATCTAAATACACTTTCAATGAAGTACTTTGTTTTGCATTACATAGTTGCATCTGGTATACCCTTATTTAATCTTGTAAAATCTTCATTCGGAAAAAAAAGTATTTTACAATTATTTGAATTTTTAAGAACTATTTAGTTATAAACGAATTCTATAAACAAAATTGAGAATAAATGTTGTTTTCCAATTTGCCTTTTTCTTGTTTTATATATATTGTAAATTAAAATTAAAATTCTTAAAGAAAGCAATTTAGACAATAATTACAGCCTTTTGTTGATTTTTTGCACGTTTCTGACATTTATCATGCATATTTTCCTTCACATTCCTTCATGCTTCACTGCATTCCTTCAGGTTTCAATGCATATTTAAAGAATATTTACTCCATATAATGGGATATTTTGACTTTTTTTTCTGCATATAAATTTGGTCTTTAATAATAATTTTCTAGCATAAAGAATTATCGTTTTTAAAAATTTAAATGCATTTATTTTAATATAAAAATTGAAATTCAATTAAAATGAATCTCTGAAGAAAATAAATAAGAAGCTAAGAAAATATGTACATTATAAAAATTAACTTTTTTCGACTCAACGCTCAAATCAGAACTAATGGAAACGTTATAAATACAAAAATTATAATTTTAAATAAAAATTATAAACAAATAAGTACCTTCGAATGTTCAGAAATTGTTGTAGAAGAGTGGCATTATTACCTGCAACAAAAATAAATTCAAATTAATAGTTGAACCGTGCTAATAGCTAATCTTAGATGAAAATAAATTCATAAATATCAGAATTAATGTCCTTAAGAAGAGGGCCTAACAAAGATGACAGTTTGGTGTCCAACAAACGCAAATATACTCATAATACAGCAAAAGTTATAGATAATATTATAAAGCTATTATAAAATATTATAAAGCTACAAGTATACAAAAATATAACAAAAAGGATTCGAAAATATACCAAGAACGGGTGATAGTATCTAACCACAAATCCAAGGAGAGAGCCGACTTGAAATCTTCTTTGATGGCCGCCCCGCGTGGTGGGTGGGGAATCATGTGATGACGGGATAGATTACTTTGTGTGGTCGCTGATAACAATCAGATGTTTAAACCTTGAGAAACATGAATATAATTGTACTCTGTTTCTTTAATAATGGTGTTCCCATACATTCATAATTCCAGTTATGGCTGTAGTAAAATGCATTATATATAATTAAGATATTTTTCATTAAAAAAATAAACAATTAAAAATATCCACAGAAAAATATCATAAAACCTATTTAGAAATACTTTATCATCAGCTCCTTTCATGAACTTTTACTTTAAAAAAATAATAATCATTAAAAAATAGAGTTATTATATTCCTTACGGAAAATATTTGCCTTTATTTTAGATAAAATCAGTTATAGAAAAAAAAATTACAAGATCTCAGAGAGGAATGAGAAAATCCTTTAAAGAGATGAAGTCTATCAACATTCCACAACAAAAACATTGAGAGGTTCTAACTACAACGAAACTACATTTTTTTCTAATAATCGTTTTTGGATGTTATGCTCGAAATATAAAAATGTTAGTATCTGAAAAAGTAAAAAAAAAATTGTAAAATAAAAATATAAATTAATTGAATGTTTTAATGTTTAAGTGACATTTCTGCACCTCAGAAGTAAACTGTTGTCCAATTTTGCCGAATTCGATTTTACTATCGTATTTGCATTGTTCTGGCCATATTTTCCGAGAATAAGCATCGTAAATAAGCGAAAAAGGTAGTAAAATATGAAACTCTTCAAATAAAATTATTATTCACTATCCGAAAAAAGCAATACGCAGCGATATGAAACTTCTTTTTTCTCGATCACAAAACATTGTAAATGCTACGAAAGGCAAAAATTATGTTTTGTTTTTTATGCGGTATCAAAACTAATTTCAATTTAATCAAAAGTTGGCGGTGGTTAATCTTAAGTTAATCTTTACTTAAGAACCAGATTAGTTTCCTAATTTGTACCACTTGTCATCTAAATCATTGCGGGACTAAATATTTCACCATAAAAGAACTTTGATAAGACTGCAATCATTAAGAATTAGGATCTTAAAATATAAAAAAAAAAAAATGAACGATCATAGGTTTTGACAAGTATTTGAGATTATTTTTTTTATTGCATAAAATTATTGTTAATGAAAAATATAACAAACTTCATTAAATTAAATATTAAAATGTCTGACCATTAAGCAGAGCCAGTTCGCCAACCCCAGTACCAGAAACTGACCAATAATTATTCATCTATATGTTTTTGAAACCGTTTAACACCAACTGGCATTGATAATATTGCGCTGTAATATAACGGAAAAGGACAGTTGAAACTGAAACGTGCTGCGCTTTGTAAAAGAAAGGCTGACGCTAAATGCCCAATCTTGGTCAAGAGGAGCCTGACTCAGTCAGGTACTAGGAGAAAGGAACTCTGACATTTCTTATCATGATTATTGCATTACTGTTCATGCTTCACTTTCATTTTACAAGAAAAAAAGGTAATAAGTAAAACCTTAATAATATTCCTGCATTAATGGAATGCTTTCTCCGAGAAACGAGATCAACCTTTCTACAAGACGTTCATTTTTTTTTTCTATTAATAATTATGCATATAAGTTGGATTGAATGTAGTAAAGCTAAAAGAAAAACGTAATTAAAATTAACAAGATATATTTGACTAACGAATACTCATTTTAAATAATAACGTCAGTCCTGAAAATGAAAGTTAAGTCCCAAAGACGTCAAGACAAAATTATTTATATGAAAACTATTAAACGAAATAAATTAAAAAAAAACAAACTATTTTGCTACATAAAAAAAAAAAAAAGAAAAAAAGCAATTGAGCTATTTAATGCATCGATGAGTATGTGAGACTTTCCCAACTGCCAAATTTAATAAAAACAATCCTACGAAAAAGCTATATAATAATTTTTGATTTATAATAAAAATAAGAAATGTATTAAAAAATTGGAAGATTAAAATAATTGGGAATCTGGTAAAGTATCCTTGTTTTAATTATGATATTTAACATAACCAAAATATTATATCATAAAAGAAAAATCATCCTACAGTTTATTTATTTTAAATAAACAGTTTATAAATTTGTTTTAATTATTTACCTTATTTATTTTATTTTTATTTTATATTTGCTTATTTATTTTTTTTTTTAAAGCTAATTGTATGAATTTATTCATTTATCTATTTTAGTTTAGGCTTACCTCCCTTTCTATAATTCTTAATGCTCTATTATATATGTATCTATAAATCATTGTAGTTGCATGTTCAAATTATTTTCTGTTATTTTCTATGTGTTTGTTGCGTATAATTAAAAAAAAAGTAAATTATACCCTTGTAAAATGAATTACAATGATTACATCCTATGCATATAGCATGCTGTTTCGCATGGAATATGTATATTTTGTAAATAAACTCATCTTGCACAGAGTTACTATGCAAGAGAAAAAAAAATACTACAGTTCCTCTGACCTTCAATATTCTAGTCTGTAACAATAAAAAATAGGTATATTTTGTTATGTCTGTCTGCTGAAAAACTAATAAATTATTAATTTGCCTCCCGCAATTTCATCATGATATTTACTCAAAATTAAGTTTTGAAACGAATGAGTATTTTTTAAAAATCATGGTAGCGGAAAAAATAATCTATTATACACTCCTCACAATAGTGAGAATTAGATTTTCCCATCCCATCCTTCATTTTTACAACAATTGTTACTCTTCAAGTCCCTTCACACGAACTTGAAATAACAAAAATGTTGATTATCTACATATACTGAATTAGGGAGATACAGAAGTGGCATAATAGTTAATTATTTGATAAATTGTTTTACCGCACATATGTATTTAAATGTATATTGGCTTGATTTGCACTTATATTAAATGAACACGTAAATCATATTCAATAAAAAAACGCACTAATGACTCCAACCATCACAGAAACAGTTGTGAGAACTCCAGCCTCTGGTAGCACATTCTAATCACAATTACGCAATTTAAACGCAAATCAGAAAGAGGATGCACGTAGGTATGCTGACAGTGGACAATTCCTTCTCTTCTCCTCGATTCATGGAATCACCTGTAGTTTATGAATGGAGATACTGTTGAGGCTAAAGTGAGAAAGGCCATTGTGCATTTTAATGCGTCTATTCCTTCATCCACTGTCATTGCAAACCTGCATTCAGACACAAAATGACCGTCAGGAATCGAACTATTGTAAGAAGCTATACAATATGGCGTTCAGAATTGAGGGACTAATTAATTAGACGTTATTTGGATTCAGAATCGATAAGTATAAGGCGAATTCCCTGCCACGAAATATATAATAATAATACACAATACACAGTGGATGCGAGGATGGAAGGTACGAGGAGAAGAGGAGGACCAAGGACTCGATGGGGCGACGAGGTGAACAGAGACACTCGCCGATTGGGCCTAAGGAACTATGCAGTCAGCATAGCATTGGAATCGATGGAGGGAAGTAGTTCGTCAAGCTAAGGGCCGCGCTGGCCTGTAGCTCTGGAGAGTAGTAGTAATTGAAGGAATTGTTAAATTGAAGGAATTGTACCAGTTGAAAAGTGCAGTGGTACCTCCAAATATAATATCGACAAATGGACTAATTCCAAAGTTAACGGTGGCAGGCACCGATGGTTTAAAATCGCTTCTTAATATGCTAAGATATACCCATCAAGCTTTGATAGTACGAACATTTTTTTTTAATGACTGATTAGGTTGAAATCTGGTTAGACTTTACCCCGCCTCAGTTCTGAACTGGAAGCCAAATCAGATAGTTATAATAATAATAAATACTAACTATGGTGTTTTTCCACGTTATTGCATGATATATAATTGAATGGGAAATATTCTTGTCAATTCTAAAAATATGTTTATTATTTTTCTTTATGAATCGAAAAATAAGGAATATTAATCATTATTCCCATTACAGAATAAATAAATCAAACAAGTTAAAGGAAAATTTGCATGTAAATTAACTACTTGATCAAAATAATGATGATGTTTAAAAGAGAGTTTTCGATAGTTTATTAATGTTTTTTACTCTAAATTATTATTATATAAATTTTATAGTTTTATTTATGTTTTTTTTCAGATGGCAAAAACATGACTAATAATTATTCCAAAGGTTTGAGAAAGCAGTTACGTGAAATTCTTCCTCCTAATACAATAAATAGTGAATACTAGAGCTTTCTAGGAAGCATTGAAAAAGTAACACAAGTTACCGTGACTAGGGTTAGCGGCTCTAAATAGGTACACCAGTGCTTGTCATCTCTTAGAGGAATTTCTCTCTTGTTTTTTATACTGTCATTTTAATGTACGAGGTATTGTTATTTTTATATATGTAACAGGAGAGAAGGAGCGAGGCAAAGCTGAGTGGGTAAGGCACTGGGACACAATGTTTCCGGGTCCGGGTTCGAGTCCGGCTGTCACAGATAATCATTTATCCTATTATCAGCCGTGGACCGACACTATGGGTGCGGGAGAACCACGTGGAGCTCATCCAGCCTCTATAAAGTAGCCAGCCTCTTAATTGGGGAAAACCTGGCGGTCTAGCGTGATCATGGCCAAATCATCTCCTTGCACAACCGTTGGCCTAGAATCAGTGCATCGTTACTAAGTACTGAACCCAAGATCTTCAATGAGTCGTAGTGGTACAGGTTTTTATAATAGGGGTGCAGTTTAATGTTTCATTTTTATTTGAATTAGCTAAAAAATGGATTTGTTCGAACAAATTTAAAAAAAAATACATGATAAAAATACAATGTTGTTCTTTAATGAAAACCAGTAAATTAAACTAAAGAAAATATAAATAAATAAAACTGCATTATTTCTTATTCTTCTTCTTTTTTTTTCCTATACTTTTATATTTCATCATGTAATATTGAATTTTAGGTTTGCAACGTAACAGCTAAGAGAAAAATAAATAATTGGGAAAAATACAAGATTTTTTTTTTTCACGATCAACCTTTCTTTAGATATAACGCGGATAGCTCTGAGCCAGGTACAAAATAAAATACTCATTTTAGGAGAAGGATTGAATGTGAATTACAAAAGTCAATAAAATAAAAATAAAACTTTGTTCGAAATTCGTCGCCCTCTAAATTCTACCGTCCGAGGTAGTGACTGCTTTTCCCCCCGCCCAGTTCCGGTGCTCCACAATACTGAATTGCCATATTTTCCTGATATATTCAATTCTTAAAGGGTTGGGTCTATTATATATATATATATATATATATATATATATATATATATATATATATATATATATATATATATATAATGCATGAACTTACTGGCTAGAGAGGTAAGATTGAACGATACCCAGCTAATCTCGACTTCAGGGATTTCCGGTAATGTCCACCGTCACGAAAGCATGATAGCAATATTGGCATCGATATTGACAAAGCTTGTGTAAATAATTATATTGGCATTAAAATTATTGAATTGCATTTGTTCATATTTGTTTAATTTTTTAAAAATAATTATAATAAATTCTTAATCAAACCACTTAAAATATCGAAAAAAGAGGATATTTTATAATCCAAAAGCATATTTTATATTATATATTTTTAAGATATTTTCTGACATGATCATTCATAGTTGTGTAAATGTATTTTTTTTTTTTGTACGTAAAAGTAGCGAAAACATGATGAAGTGGCAAAACATTTATATGCACAAAAGAGTAATGTTTTTATAAAGGTATTTAATAATTTATTAACAGAGCGATAATTATTGGAGATGCAGGTTTATTTATTTACCTAAAAATACTTGGAACTCCATACAAAATGGTGATCAAATTTGATTTGCTGAGGACTAGATTTTTATTTCTAGTTATACTTTCAGATCTGTGATGTAAAATTAATTTTAAAAAAACCAAATAAAATAAAATATTTATAAGACATAAAAATAACTAGCAATAAACGATTTAATGTACTAAAAGAAAATTCAAAAACAGAAGCAGAATTCCTGGTTTAAAATTTAAAACAATACAATGGTATCATGCTAACAGATTAATTTGAAATGAATCATCGTAAGCAGCAATAGATATGGTAATGGTTAACATTTTAAATGAATATTGCTTTTGAAATTGAATATTGAAAAATTATAACTTATAAGACATTATGTAACACAATCGCTCTGAGAATCCGTAATTCAGCAGATAATTATAACGGAGAGGTTTTTCCCCCTTTGATTAGATTGAATTGATTTTAAGTAATAAAAGATAATTATAAAATCAAATATGGCTCTCACTACAACATGAAATATAATACTACTGTAATCTTATTACGCTAAATGATTCAATAAGTATACCATGAGACAAGAAGATGAGGGAAGAAGCATGAATTACATTCTTTATAAAATAAACTTAAGAAGTAAGTATAAATTTAGGATTTATCAGATCTTGACTACAGCAAGACAGTCATCTTTAGTATCAGTAGCTACTTTTATAGGCAATCTAATTCATATTATATATATTATATGTCATACATTTAATACACTTAAAATTATTATTAATATTTTAATTTTAATATTTTAATTATTATTAAAATACACATCCTTAAAATTCGATCATTCACAAATATAATACAACTAAGATATAGTGTCGGAGTTTAACAAAACCATTGCATATCCTGAATACTCTGGTACAATTAAATATTTTTTGTTAAACTCTCTATCTCATCAACAAACTGATAATACTCATATAAGGCATTGCCATTAGCCACATGCCTGTTAACACTCTCAAAGGAATGAAAAGAAGGTGGATGACGGACCTCCTTGAGTAAAAGCAGATGCTGATCACGGAGCAGTAGATGCCGCTGGATAATGTTCTTCCATGTTCCTTGCCTCTTATTTATTCTGGTCCTTGTTTAAGACGTCGCTCGTTCACTGATTGAGACTGTTTCATTGACAGTCCATAACATTTTTATCCAATAATGTAGCAATTGGCTTTGTTCAAGTAGTTATTGCTCAGTTCCATTGGTTTTGTGTTTTTTACTCAATCACATGTGGAAAGGAACACTATATACCAAAACCAGTGGCGTCCATTTACAATTATAGATTAAAAACAAAAGAACATTCAAATAACTTATAAACTACTAGGAATAAGCGATCATGTAATGAAACATATCAAATGCCACAGGCACTAGGGAAATCTTTAAAATTTTAAAGCAAATATTACTAACACTATGCAAGAAGAACATTGATGATAATTTTAAAACGATGCTTTCATCTGACTTACTAGCTGCGCCCCGCGATTTCATGCGCTTTAAATTTGGATTAATCTCTAAAATAAAAAATAACTTTTAAAATAATAACCTATAATATGTTGTTCAGTCTCATTTGTTGCAGATATTTTCAAGGATCAGGTTCACAATTACAATAAATTTTTATGAACGGCAATAAAGTATCACATTTTAGCACTATTCATTTTACTGTACTTAACCTCCCATTTTTTTTATTGTACAAAATATCGTTTTCACACAAAAATTTAGTGTAGTCAATTTGCTTCCAGGGATATGAAGTTGTCATGATTACACGCATACAAATCGGATATTTTTTCTCTTAGCAATTTATTTATGGTTACTGCTCGGTTCCTATTGATCGTAGCGTGATAAAGCCTTCAATAAACGCAAACAGAATTTTTCACATCGGACTGGTAGCTCCTGAAATTAGTGCCTTCAATCACACAAAATCTTCAGCTTTATATAGTAGTTTATACAATTTTGGCATTCAGGATTACTAATACCAAAAAAATCATAATGCATGTACTAATAAAATATTCACGTTATTATTGGATTGGAAAGTATAATAACCGATGCGGAACAGATTGTACTTAAGTGGAATAAACTGGCCTACATTTTAAAAAAGCCCGTTACTTTTCGGTGTTTGCATCTCAATAGCTCGAAAATTGGAATGCTGGTAATCCCAGCTGGAACAGTATCTGTTAACAGTATTCGAAGAGCAGTTTTAAATCACAGCGGCAATTAGTTTGTAGAAAGGTTTTAGAAAATGATAAACACAGTTTTAATTACATGATCTCTCTAACCCAAGGAGAAATCATGCGATTAACCAAGAATCTTCGCTTGCTAATGTTACAAAACGAAAATAAGCACATAGTACCTTCATTCATAAGAAAAACACAATTTCCGAAAATTAGTAACATAGCACCAACATTCACTTACGTCTTCAATTGCTACTACAACAGTACAATATGGATAATTTGACTGACGGTATATGATTATTGTGGGTTATTTTAAACTAATTCGTTCAATTAATCTCAGGTGTAAGTATAGGTAAATATTCATAATGGATGAATAAAAATAAAATAATGATGAAACAAATCTAAATAAAATTAAACTAAAGAGTCTTATGATGAACAGGATAGTTTTTCTTTTCCAATTTCTGGATAGATTTTACCATTTCAAAAACAGGTATCTAAATCAAAAGACTAGCCTGAAAGGTTTCTATGCTTGAGAATAACAAGAGAAAGTGCTGCTTCGAGTCATGCTGAGCAACGAGGTATTAGCTGTAATGCACCATGGTCAACTTTCAAATTCAGAAATTTGTTTAAAAAAAAAAAAAAAAATGAAAAGCATGTAAAGCATCGACTTTTTTAATTCAAAATTTGATATAGTATCAGTCTCATTCATCTTCCTTGCTATTTTACACTGAACAGTGGGAAACGAAGGTGAAAATGTTTGACAAATGAATACTTTCACTTTACTTATTCTAAACAAAATGTTTAGTTTATTCTAAACGAAAAATAATTGATAGATTTAATTATAATAGGTAGTTAATAAATTAATAAGCAATTAGTAGAAATAAAAAACGAAACCTTCAAATAGTAAAAAAAACTGAGGCTGGTATATTTTACATTATTTTTTAAAATCTTGAAGAGGCATTCAAAGAAATATTCCTGAATCCTTAGGTCTTTAGAATCCAGGAGAATGTATATTTTCCTGAAGCTTACCGATTAATACGGCTTTATATTTCTATTGTTCTACTTTTCAATGTTCCAACGATAAAAAGAATAAAATTCTAGCGAATACTTGAGCCATGAATAAATATCATTACAATACAAATCAGTGAATAATAACAAAGATTATCATTAAAATTTAATTATGGATGACGTCGAGTGTAAACAAATATTTTTAAAAAATCACCAATTTCATGCAAACTTTCATATAATATTTTTTTTTTAAAAGGCATCATAGTAAATTACAACTTCATGCAACTTAACAGAATTAGTATTATTTATCTCTATTATTTTTCTTATTTTTTTTTTCTTCTTGTTATTTGAAGTCTCTAATGATTATTATCTATTTCCCACAACGACAATGAACAGGTTGTAATTGGTATTTTACAAACGGGTTCAATGTTATTTTAAGACCGGACGCATTAGAGATTTTAAATTCCTTACGTTTAAAGCTAGTGGTAGCTCTACAATTTTAATCACACAAATAACATTCCCAAAGAAATACAACACCTTAAAAACCGTACCCGAATCGTTAAGATGGAATTTAAAAAAAAAATTGAAATTTAAACAAAATCGGCTGTTATATCATTCTTAAAGATATAGTTTGCAAGTAAAATAGGTTATTAAATGAAGTTCTTACCATAAGAAAAGAAGAGAAGTTAAGAATATCGTTACCTCCAACTTCGAAAATGGTAGTTTTGTAATATAAATTTTTCATTCATTCAGTTAATTTGTATTAATTAAAATGTCATAATGAAGGTAAGGTTGATCGAACAAATTGATTGATTGAAGTTAGTGTTAAAATTGTAACAAGTATTAGATTGATAAATTGGACATTATGAGCAGGATCAGAGTGGGTGGTAATGCGACATTTAGCATTATTAATAGCATTATTAATTTGAACAGATACGAGAACGATAATGATAGGAGCAGACCGCTCCCAGAGATGGTGCGTGATAATGACCCCCCTATCAGTTGGGCCCTTTAGAACAGATGCTGGCTACTGTGGAACTGCTCAGTATGCTGCCAGGGAGGAACCCCAGATTGCGACAGATCGGCGGAACTTAGCCAACTACTGTCCCAGTTTTTCACAGAACAGTCTAAAGACATCAAGACACGGCTCAGCGATATAATACAAAGTTGTTATTGCATAAAGAGGGGGAAAAAAACTTTGCAGCTTCATAATACTTCATCCTGTAAAGTTAGTTCTTTTAAGTTGCAGCTTAGGTTAGAGAGAAATCTTACTTTCCGGTGAAGTGAGATTTATAATAAATAGAGATAGCACTTATTTCACTCAACATGTTTTATTTTATATAATACAATATTATTACATTATAAAATAACAATAAAGTAACAATAAATAACAATAACAACAACAATAAAAATATTATTTAGGCGCCCATCGTGGGACTGCGCCCCGATGCGGCGATGATTTACTTACCGGGCAGAACCGGCACTGATTTCACCTCATTACTCTGTTTTAACTAAATAGAAGAAAATATAGTTTTTTTTAAAAAAAAAAATCGTGATAGATTTTTTTTTTGTTATACGAACCAGAAAAATGATTTTTAAATATATATTTTTTGAAAAACTAATATAATTGTACATTTTTGTGAAAAATTGTAACTTTATTGAGCTTCTAATTAACTTAGGAAACACAATAAAATAGTTGAAACCACAAAGTTGGTAATTTTAACGTAGTTTATATACCTAGTAAAGCAAAGTAAATGAATTTGAAATGAGAGTGACAAAATTTGGCTTACTGATTACACACCCAATTCGTGACGACACTTCTTTAAATTGGAGTTCGTTTAATAAATTTATAATGAATCATGATGTATTTAATTTATAATGAATTATGATGTATTTAATTTATAATTAATTATGATGTATTTAATTTTTTATTAAATTTCAGTTGATTTTTTAAAAAATGTATTTAGTTGTTATAAGACGAAGAGACATTTAATGTTTACAAAGCAGTTTTTGTTATATATAGATATTGAGATTTGTAGCCGAAGATTTGTCGACATGTTTACATTTCGTACAGTTACTCACAAAAACAAATTTTATGGTTTCAACTATTTTTGTTTTTGTTTCATTAGTTAAGCAAGCTAATAAGCTCAATGAAAAAATATAAAACAAAAAAAAATTAAAAAATGATAGGCCGATCTGTTTGGCGGACAGGTTTTGAGACCAGCAATTGAACAAGGACTTTTATTTTATTTCATGTTTCAATACTTGTGTGTTACAAATATTAATGCAAACGAGTTAAATTCGTAATAAAACAAATTAATTCATAGTTTAATGCTCCCACCATAACTAGTAAAAAAAAAAAACCTGTACCACTACAACCCGTGAAGGGTCTTGGGCTCAGTACTTGGGGTAAGGACCGTACTGTTTCTAAGCCAACGGTTGTGTAAGGAGGTGATTTGGCCGAGATCACGCTCAACCGCCAGGTTTTTCCCCCAATTAAGGGTACCCACTTTATAGAGGCTGGGTGAGCCCCAGGAGGGTTCCCCGATCCCACAGGGTCGATCCGCGACCCATAACTAGTAAAACATACCGAAAATATAAAAATATATTTTTAAAGTTATAAGCTGACTTTTTTATTATATCCTTTAACTTTATATATGTTTGTTGTTGTTATTGTAAGCTAATATAGATTCTTATAAACATAGTTTTATATTCAACTATTTTTATAATTATGCCTATACTGAAATCAAGTTCCCTTTTTAAATATATACACATTTATATTACTGTGGATTTTTTTTGTTTGATTTTTAAATAAGTAGGCTTAATACATGGTATATATGTAAACTCAAATCGGGACAGTATTTTTGTAATAATATTTAGCAAAAATAACCATATTCCTTGTGAAGATGACACTTTTAAGGCTTACAAAGAACAGTTTTCCAGTCATACCATTCAGAATTATGAACTGGGCTCTTTATGCAATGCAAATATTCGAAGCAGGTATCGGCAAGCGATTCCCATGACTAATAAGGCCATTATCAGACGGAGCATGAGACCCGATGACCAACTGACGCTGTGAGAACGCATTAGCCGAAACACTACACACTTCCTGTCCGGGGCTTCCTGTACCCTAGGCTTCCTGCCGAATAGGATACCTGCTCTAGGTGCCGAATTACAAGCGCGAGAAGGGCAACAATCTTCTAAGCACGAGCAGTTCAGAGAGGAAGTGAATTATATTCGACATGTGTTGGTACGGAAAAAGCTATAGCCTGAGGGGAACACAGAAGCTTGAGATGACACTTTTTATACCTGTATTTAGGATGAATAGGGCACAATGTTACATTTCCCAAAATTTACAGGGCCACAGTTTGAACAGATTTAATTTTTAAAACGTTTCATTGCCTTAACTCTTTCCCATTTTACATTTCCTCATTCCATTATTAAAAAATCGTCTGGGTTTTTTTTTTTTTTTTTTATGATTTTATTAATTTTTAGCCTAGCATTGCATAGCCTATCGCATAGCCTATTTTTAGCCTAGCATTGCATACTAATGTTATAGAGATATAAAATTTCAAATCCAACATTCAAATGTTGCATCCCTCCGAATAAAAGTGAACTTCGTGTTATTTAAAAATAATGTAACACTCTTTACAATTTGTCTATGGGATAGAGTCCTCTGGTAAAGTACCTCTGGGTAAAGGTAAATATAAAAGTGAAATAAAGGTATATTGGTAAAAAATGGACAGTGTCCTAACCTCCGAGTTACAGATATAACAATGAAAAGTAAAAGATTAATTCATATGCATATACTCTCTCATAAATATTTCAGGCCGTCATTCACTTCCATTAGGCTAAAAATAAAATAACCATACAAATTTTCATTTAACTGACTAAAAAAGAGTTAATAATATTAGAAAGACACTCACAGCGTGCCGAAAAATGGAAGGATTTTTAAAATCAATCAATTATCCAGCTATTAATCTCGACAAAATATTGACTACGAAACGTCATAAAAAATTAGAAATTGAATCGTTACATTACATTTCAAACTTTAACAATTATAAAAAACGGACAATATCACTCCATATCCGCAAACGGGATAGAAAAGGGTAATGATTTGGGTCCACTTATAGAAGTTATTTTGTTTATTTAAAAGAAGAATGGTTCCAAAACATCCCTGATTCTCAGGAAGAACACAGGACAATCTGACGGAACTTAGCGTCAGACGAATAGTGAAATAGACACAATGAAGAACAAATAATGCAAGAGAGAAGAACAGTGCAGAAGTTTCATTAACTCTTTGAATGAATTGATTTACTTGAATTCATCAGGTATAAATATTGTACCGTCAGAGATGTCTCTTGCATGAGACTATATCTCCCTTTTCCAAATGTTCAAAATATTGTTAATTGTAAAAAAAAAAAATCTAAGGCTCTCCAAGCCGATTTGTAAATAAAGAATATATATAAATAAAAGTAATATATATTTAAATATATAAAGAATTAAAAATAAAAGTATTTGTTTTCTTTTTACAATTCCTATCTGGAAAAGATATTTAATTAGAGATCAGATTAAATGTAATCCGAAAATTTAAACAGGATTTATGAGACAAACGGAATATTTCATCATTTATGTGCCAGATTTCAATCATTGGTAACAGGGAAGCTGGAAGGTATGAAAAATAAATACATTTTAAAATCGGAATATCCCTCATAACAATACGGAGCTGTCGTCTCCAGGAAAGTCCCTTGAGACTTTTCGTATTAAGAAAAGAGAACTTTAACACTGTAGTATCATTCACAAGAGGCGATTTTCAGTCTCTTCTGAGCTTTATGATAAGTGTGCGATTCTTTGTTAATATTGATTTTCAAAATTCATTAGTTTTCAACAAAATGGACGTGAAGGTCGATAATGGACAAATTAATTACTGCCAAACAAATTATTGATGACAATGTTAATGAGCCTTAGAGCACACGGCTTTCATTGATGGGGTGTACCCAAATCAGAACGACAACTAGCTAGTGATTATTAACTCCTGGACATCCAAATGGCTGATAGGAGAAATCGCAGGGCATAGGTATTATATACCGATTCGAAAGACTCAATTATCACCTCATTATTTAAACTATTATTATTTTTATTTACGAATAATCAAAAATCGATAGTTTATTTCTGAGCAAACTTTATACATGATTAAAATAATAGAATAATTCAAAGTGAAGGATAATTATGTTAGGTTATACTTTGCAGCTACTTAAGAGAAGGAATGAAACGAGTAAGCTTTTAAGAAAATTGGAAATGCCGTTAGATGGATGGTTCAAGGCTGGTGAATGTTCTTTTCCTGTATTCCTAGCGACGACAAACATTATGTTGAAATATGGGCAAATAAAAACTGACATAATTACTCTAGAAACGTTGCATTTTTGAAGTTTTCAGTTGGAACTATGCTTTCTCTACCCGATTATCTTAGTGTTAAAGAAGCCTAAAACTGATTAACCTATCAGTGTAAACCAAAAAGAAGATGGTAAAGATGATTAAGTCACAAAATAAATAATAACCTAAACACCGCCATTCCTGTCCTTGTGGGAGTACATAAGGGCGTTGAAGCTAATAAACACCACAATAACCTAAAAAAATGTTTATAAGCAACATACCACGTAGGTATCAAATTATTTTCTATAAATAATCAACTGTAAATTTGCACATGTATTCGTATTAGAACTCATAAACATTCTTCTGTGGCGTTATAATAAAAAGTAGTATAACCGAAAAAGATATCCGTACGTTGGAAAAATCTAGCTAAATGATAATAAATAAATCTAGCTAAATAATAAAACGGCACTGATTTTATTTTTGTAAAAAATAATAATTCCACGACAAAAAATAAATGGCAGTCCCACGACGATGCATGTTATTGGTAGATAGGCAACGGCAAAGGTTGTTTGATAAACGTCATTTTGTATCCTTAAAGAGAGGAGTTTTCCAATCGCCTAATGTATTCTTCGAATAATGTCAATTACTAATTTTAGAGTTGAGTGGGTTTAGAAAGGGCCTGTCAAACCACGGTTTCTATCGTAACAAAATCCATATTGTTACGATATATTCTTTTGAATCTAAAGGACATTCGGAGTATCGACAGAATTTAAACCCAGTTCGTCCGCTGCTCTAGCGTCAAAAGTACCTTCCTACTTCAGAAAATTGTTATACATTACAATCTCGATAATTTATTCATAACAAACCAATCACCCTAATGAAACAACCTACTATGTAACTTATTTGTAATGGTTTTGCTTAAACGTGTTGTAATTTGTTAGTTCCAATAAACATCTGCGTGTATTCCTATGTAGTTTTCCATACTTGGTTTCACGGGCATAAAGATTTCTGAAAATTCTTATGTTCAACATATTTTGTTTTTAGTATCATGCATGCCCTTTAGTTTTTTCATTTCTCGTCTTCAGCGGCCGTACCAAGTTCAAAGCCGAATCAATTTTGACCATCAGCAAATTGTATAATATTATAATGCTATAAACAGCAAGGCAGAATGAAACAAAAATAAATAGAAGCATTCATGTAATGAGAATATAATTTTAGAATGAGTAATCATACCGTAACATCTTATAAGACCGTTAAATCATGGAGTTCTGAGAAGACCCACGCCTGTTTAAACATAACAGCGATAAGACTGAACTAAGGTCACGAAACGACTTCAACGGAAGAGCAGAAGAAGCAGAGCAAAAGAAAACAGTATCTTGAAGCGTGTCCAAGTTATCAGTTGGGTATATAGCTTTCCAATCCTCTCTATCGCAACATATCCACGGACGATCCCGGGTACGCTTACACTTCGATAGTGTCTTTATCGCTTCCTTTGTCTTTGTGGTTCTATTATGGTTTGTACTTTATCTTATCCTGGTATTTAACGGTATTTTAAAAGGTATTTTCTGTACTGGCCGGAATCTTTGTTCATTAAAAGCGTTAGCAAAGCAAAGACTGTATCAGTAAACTGTTGTGTCTTGAGTGGTTAGATAAGTATCATAAGTTTTTTTCTTTAAGACCCAGTTACAGTTCGATGCTCTGAATGAAATATGTAACGGTTATTCAAATACTAATAATAAGTCGTAAAAAGTTACTTTTGAATTATTCACAACAAACTGCTGGGCATGTTGCAACCCTATAGTTTTGGGAGCACCTCTATGAAAACAAAGTATTCTCACATTGGACCTACTAATTGCAAAAAAAACTAAGTAAGGAGAAGGAGAATGGTATATTATGGTTATACAAATAACTTTCTTCAATAGTTTTATTTTATTTGAAAAACAAGTTGATTATTAGATGTTTAGCTAAAGCAAAGTTTATCAGATGGATTTCACTCTTATTATATTCAACTAAACTTTCTCCCCTTCCGCCTTTGCCTTTGCAACTCCTAATATTATTTTCCTACAATGTGCAAAAACGTGACTATGGAAGTATTGGCGGATCTAGAAGGGAGACTCGGGCAGCGCACGCCTCTCTGGAAAGTGAAAAAAAAAAATTTTTCTTAAAAACTATTTTCTATTACAAATACAACAGCGACTTTTATTGATATAATAATTTAATTTTGATTGATTAATATGGATTTTAAAACATGAACGAAGCATTTAATGTTTTAAAGTTTTTAGGAGGGGAGAGGAGGATCTGATGCATAGGTGCGACCCCTCCTCCCTCCCCCTCACAAAATTCAGGGATCCGTCACTGCATGGAAGCGGTATCATTCCCCGCAATCATTTGAAAATCTAAAATGTAGGGAAATATGAGATTTGAGGACAGACTTGGAATTGCGAAATTTAAAACCAATAACTTTTGAATTAAGAAATTGCGACCTCATCGGTACAATGATTAGAAAAAAAAAATATTTTTGGGAACTCCAGTGATTTTACCTCCCACCCTCCCTCCAAATATTCCTGACAATGAGGCGGTAGCTTATCTTTAGCGACCGATTTTAACTCATAACATGTTGTATTAAAGCTCGTGACTTTCTATAAACCAGTTATGGGATTTCAGGAGTATTTTTACAGCAGGTGTTTTTTTTTACCTCTTTTTTATCAATTGCTGCAATAACATAAATTTATTATCACATCAACACAACAATCAACAACGCCATTGTTTGACAGAAACATACTCAGAAATCTAAAACTTGGGTTGAAAAACTGCCAAGGATACTGAAACTGGGCTTATTTTATTTTATTTCTAATTTTTAGACTTATGCTAGATGTTTTACGAAGGGAAATGATTTTTCTAGAAACTATCAATATGTGAAACTCCAATTGAATCACGATCTAACTATAGAGATAAAAGTTACAATCAATGATGGCATTAAATACTTTAGTCCAATTTTATTTTGATATAGATTTATTTTCAAAATCCATAGTTCTATAATAATTAAACTATTGAAGTTATTAAAAAAACTCCATATATAAGCGCAAGTGATGTATCATGATTATGCTTTAAGCTTAGCTGACAATAATCTTCTAGCTATCCATTTTGGTTTTATTCTTTAAGCTTGAAGATTGAGAATATTAGGATTATAAATAATTCAATGAAATAAATAATTCTAAAAGGCCAGACGATATCAAGGATCGTTGCTATAGGAATTTGTCTCTGGCCAAGAAACCAATAAAAGCACAGCAATGGCCCTGGAACTCTGGAGCCTGGCTGGCTCTTTTCCAGCCTGGAGCAACAACCCCGGCCGGCGCTATGGATTGCCCTTCAGCATACTGCGGTTTGAGTCATTAAATTTAATAAAAAAAATTTTATCAAGTCTCAATATTACAGATTAATATTGCTTTAATATTTGACCCAAATAAATAATCTATAAACAAGCGTACTGTTGATCCACGAGCCATTCTTAATTCTCCATTAACAGATCTGATGAAATGAACCTTACGCTTAAATACTTCTGAGCTACATATTTTATAATCCATATTGCATATTCCAAGCAATCCTTTTCATTTTCAGATTGGTATGGAAACCGGAAACATTAAATAAATAATAAAAGATACAAAATTTATAAATATATATATATATATATATATATATATATATATATATATAAATTAATATAAAAAATAATATATATAAAAATAAAATAAAAAGTAGAAAAGGATAAAAAAAAAAATTGAATTTTATAAGTTACACCAGCAAATGTTGCCCTTCAACCCAGATCAAAAAACAAGACCTTAACAGATTATTTAACCAACAACACAGGTTATTCAACAGGAATTAGCAAGTCCAAGATTATTGAACTAATCTTTTGGCCCAGTTCCTATCTAGCTCCCTTTAATCCTCTTTTAAGATTAAAACGGCAATGGCTCCGTGACCTTTTGTAAAATATGAATTTTGGACTCCTGACAGTGGTCAGATTCTCCAATCATGGCCTGAGCGATTGAGGGTTATGCGCCCTTACTCAGCTAACACTGACTTTCAAAACCAGTGACTTGGCTGAAGTAGAAGATCTGAAATATCTGATATCCAGCAGTCCTGTATCAGTTTCCACATGCCGGGTATCCCTATCCCGAATGGTAATATTGTAAATAGGTAAGGTTGTATTCATGTTCTTTAAATTTTATTTTTATTGTTACATATTTATTTGTCTTTTTATCATAATAATTATTGTTTAAATTCATTTATTTTTATTTTATATAGGTATGGTAATGAAGGAGAATAATATCAGTATTACTTATAGCCTATAGGAGGCAGATAGTTTTTACAAATCATATATATATATATATATATATAAAGTCAAAAGATAAAATGCACCATTTAAGAATAAAAGATAATTTGTGATCCAAAAAGGACTAACCTTAAACAACAAAGATATTAGAACAATTCAGCTTACCTGAAAAACGAAACAAAAAGCAATCTATTAATTATTGTTATACACATTTTTTTTAAACACTAATATAATTATAATATTATTAGAGATAAACATAATGAGACCTATACATTAAACTATATGCATATTTATATATAGGTGTATTCATAAATTTAAATAATAATTTAATTTATAACAGAGAGTACTACTCTCAACTAAAACCCACGTTACGTTGGTTCCTCAGTAGCAACGTCCGACAGTTGTGATAAGCATAGCCCTTATAAAGGATCAAGGACTGTAATATCAGTTAGTAAAACTTGGTCAAAGAGTATTCGCTGTTCCAAACGCAATCTTACAACTGTATCTAACTACTTAGAGGGCACACATTAATATTCAACTAGCCACCTGCATGGCTTTGTATTCAGTTCCATATAGCTCTCTCCATGTATCTACTCGTAGTATGCTCGGGCGTATCAGTTCATGAATAACGATCCTTGCTCTACACGCCTCACATAATGAAATAAAGAGATATTCCTAGATACGAAGAAAGCAATGGAATCATTGAGTTGAGAAACCCCATAAGTCACTTTTTGAGGACATTTAAATGTTGACGGATTTCCATTGTATTGATATAAACACGTGTTTAGAGAGCATAGCATAAGTACGACGCATTTTTACGGTTTTGGAGTGGTAGTTTGTTATAATTTAGTTGATAAACGCCTTATTCGATCAAATAAGATCTTTTCCAGTAGCCTACGTGTGAAAGGGATGCATCAGAAACCGACTAATCAAGTCTAAATGTACTTTTATGAACAATTTCATCATAAATAAACACCTTTTTACATTGATTGATTTGAGAAACCCTATTAGTCAAGGATTCAGATTTAAATTTGAACATTATAATGGCTCTTATCGTCTTAATTAATAATATAAAAGATTCAGAGCAAATCGCATTATAATTATCAGTCGTTTTGAGTTGTCTTAAGCCATTACGCTTTGACCTGGGTTGTTTTACAAAAAATTGGTTCCTAAAATCTCTCAAATCAACGATTCAATTTCTTACCTTTCATATAAAAAGAAGATATACTCTCAGAATACAGAGACCTAGACTTTCAATGTTTTAAAGTGTTTGGTTTTGGTTAACTGGAATATGGAGAAACATTTTATTTATGAAGCTCCCCAAATACAATGGTGTGCCACAGTCCATAGCACACTGTTTTGTTGCAGATTGAAAATATCAATTAATATCTAATATAATTTTTAACAATTTCGGTTTTATTTATTTATTTTATTCCATTAAATATTTCTTTCTTTACTCTTCCTCCCTCTCTTCTTTTTTAAGCTATTATTGAATTGTCATATATAAGTCATATAAGCAACCAAAACGTTGTAATATTTATAATGTTATGTACAGCGTTTAAATATCAATTGAATATATAGCTTCATATTCATCTTATAATTATCGAGTTGTTTGATAAACTCATGCAACTCTTGCCCAGCGATTACCGAAATCATATTTGTACTACTCTTACAGCAAAATCATGACTAAATGTATAATAATGTTATTATCATTGTTCCACTTGAAAGCGTTTTGGTGCCATACTCCATACCACTTTCTAATATTGAACTCACGCGTATAAGTTGATTTGAATATTACATAATGCATGTTAGCATAGCCAAAGTATGGCAGAACCTAAAGGTGGAGTAATACAGTTTGAAGTAACCTACATGGAAAAATAAATTGCTTGATGACTTTTGGCATAAAATATTTCGTTAATTTAATATGCACAAAATAATGCAATAATAATTACAAATGCTTTCAAAATACAATTTTGATAATCATTACACTATTGATAATAATTTGATACCGTAAGTATGAAATCTGAAACAGACTCCAACAGGTTTATTGAATTAAGCATTAAATAACATATTTGTTTTAAACGTCTTTCATCTATTTCAATGCGAGCGTCGAAGGGTTTAATAAGCTTTATGTTTTATTTTGAAAATATTGAATAGATTATTTATTATAAAAAACATAACCATTCTCAGGAGATTGGAGGCTGTAAATGTGATTCTATTATTTTGTCTACGGATCTTACAGAACAAATAACTAACAAACAAAATTCCAGTAATATTCAAATATCAAAAACATTTTTATATATTGTAATGACATATGTATTAATTATTTCTAATTAACTTAAAATGGAGATAGGGCCCCGAAACGTTGTAGTTTGGAGGAGGTTTTTGTAACAATTTGATTCTAAAAGGAATATAGTAAGTGACATTCCTGAACACTTAAAAAGTAAAGAATAAAAACTGCCTTTAGAATAAATTTATATTATGATTACACAGGCCAACAAAAAAAATTTTTTGAAAACTTTTTTAACTTTAATAGTTGATCTTTATAGATTTTTATGAGCTGAATCTAAATCTGGCCTTAGTTTTTTTGTATCACCCATAGTTTTCCAGCAATATGCTTTCTATTATATAGTATAAACCCCTATGCGGTATACGGGGGAATTAATGAAATACTATGTTACATCATAAGCATGGTTATAGTCCCTAACCAAGTCGTTAAGCTCGATTCGAGTAAACAGTTTAGGCTCTACATTTTCTGTAAAATATTGGAATTCTTCATCATCTTGTTCATCTAACTCCGATTGCACAGGCCAACGATGAAAAAACTTGTTTACTGAAAATACCTTATTCCTATAGTTTTTAGGGTGCTGAATCCAAATATGATATTAAAAAAGCTGTATCACAATATTTCTTCACAATTTTATAGTTAAATTTATTAAATTAAGCGATTTTTAAAGAATTGAACAGCTTTAATAGTTAAAATTGTGGGTGACACAGCTTTTTTAATATCATATTTGGATTCAGCACCCTAAAAACTATAGGAATAAGGTATTTTCAGTACAAGAGTTTTTTCATCGTTGGCCTGTGTTATTAGGAAAAATGGAAAAATCCTAAAAAGAAGCCAAGAGTCTCAAAAATAACAGAAAAAAAATCATTTGTTGAAATTTCGCGAAAATAATTGGCGAAATATCGATAGATGATTTTTTTTTCCTGTTATTTTTGAGACTCGTGGTTTATTTTTTGGATTTTTTGATTTATTCTAACAATTATTTATGTCTCATTTTGAGCTTTTGCTCTAGAATATTAAATTACAATGATTATATATCGTAATATAAATAATATAATAACATCTATTTTATTTTTAATGCAATACAAATATGATTCAGAACCTAACTTTCAAATCTTAAGTAGACAAGAATCATTGAAGTTCATAAAATATTATTTCTAAATAAATATTTAAACGCTATAGTATAACATAACATTTCACTCGCTAGAAGAAAAGGGGTAACTAACTTTCAATTATGCAAACATTGAGTAAGCTTCGGGAAGTCCGTACAAACTGTTCTTTTATCAGTTGTGTTGGTTGATTCGTGTGCGCTTACTACATGCCATGAATATATTAAGAGGGCAGTCGGAAACGATAAGACCGAAACAATAAAACAATACCTAGCTTGGTATCTCTTCAAATCCGTTTCGATTCATCAAGTAATTAAATGCTAAATCTTCATTACGAAATAATAATTGTAAATTGATCAATTTAATAATTTTATGAGAAAATAAAATTCATTCATAAAATGAAATAATTGATGAAAAGAATCAACAAAAAATGTTTGTCGAATTTGGCGGAATTGTCTCTGATCAGAAAAATTGAAAGTGATTCACCAATGCCAAACAAAAGCAATAGATTTTACGTCGGTAATTAAAAAACAATAAAACCCATCAAAGAGGCAAGGAAAATTAAGCAAACTATAAACCTTACAGTTGTGTCCCGGTATGTGATATTCCATCGAATATATTTTTTCTGTTTATTGTACAGTTCAGATTAATTTACTACTAGAGAGATCAAGTATAAATTATTGTAGATATAAATTAATGTTTCTAGATACTAATTAATTCAAATATTTATTATTTTTGATCACCAAATAATTAATTAATGAGCCGAATATAAATACATTCATAATGTACATTAAGGGCACATATAATTTATAAACATATATATTTATTTCTATTCGATATGCAAGACAAGGGTCACACTTTTTATCATTTGTATTTTCTCGATATTGTGGAAAAAAATTATATTCATCAATTAAAAATTATTTATAATTATCACACTTAAATTATAGTATTGTTTTTACTTTTATGTTTCGTTTTACTCCCTTTCCCTTTTATCCGATGCTAACGATTATCATTCCATTTAAATTATACAATATCTCACTTAGCATTATTTTTTTTGTATAGCTTCTGCATTTTTTATATTATTATAGTGAAAAATAATATTCCTTTCTTCACTTCTTTTTTCCCAGTTCTTTTCTCGATACTTCAACATTTAGAAATATTCATCCGTCCTATGTTTTTCTTATATAATATTTTTTTCTTATCAAATAGTTATGTTGTTATATATTGCTCCTTACATATTCATAAAAATTATTTCGTCCCATTGTTAAATTCTTTAATTAGTACTTAATAACACTGTTACTATCGGAAAAGAGAAAATTAGGTACTAGAAATTCTAAATATGTTCCACTTTCACAAAATCATCTCAAATTTCCATTAATAATGATAGTGATAAAACAAAAAAAAAGTGATAGACGAGTAGTGGAAAAGATGAAAATCGATCTAAAGAATAATCTGATAACTTTCCAATTTTGTTTGATCAATTCGATAAAGATGGTTCTGCCGGAGCCATATTTCTTCCTCTCCTTCCGGCGGGTTGATGATAAAATGAGACGATTTCTTAGGCCAATTCCGGACCACTAGGCAGGAGCCGGTTACGAAAGCATTTCCAATCCCTGCACAATGCAGTCGGCTTGCTAATTGACAGCCTGCAACCCTCATTATATAAAATCGGTGGGAGTCTGCTGCAAGATTAGCAGAACTGAAGTGGGAAAACCCGCAAGAGTGGTTTTACAACTGACTGATGCTTAGCGGTTTCTTTCTACTGCATTTCCACGTGATGGAGATTTCATTTGACTTAAAGCTGAAACAAGCTTATGAATGATAAAATAAAAACGTTTCAATTGGTTCAACAACAGTGGTATGCCACCATAAGACGCCAGGGAACAGGTTATAAATTAACTTTCTTTTTTATCATTAGTGTTAAGCATAGGTAAAAAAAAAGAAAGTCGAATTAAGGTTAAATGAATTTTTTCTTATTACTATTATATTTATTTTTAAACAGAGAGGCAATCGTTCTATATTAAGAGCGATATATAATAGTGAAATATATATATATATATATATATATATATATATATATATATATATATATATATATTGGCTAGTAATTATTTATTTTATTATTTTGTTAAAAATTAGAACAAAAGTTATTAGTACCTAAATAAATGCACATAGTAATAAACTAACGTACATAGTATTATTAAACATAGTATAATAATACAAATAACTATAAACGTGTGTATAGTTTATACACCCTTGTACAGTTCTGTTGGATCAGAAAACGATTGATTCCAAACCTCAAAGTCTTGAATCAAACTTGCATCCGCCTAGTTATATTTTAATGTAAAAAATAATTTAGCTTAACAAACGAGAAGATCATAATGTCATAAAATAAAAACAGATTCAATGTTTAAATTACCACCTACGACCCTGTCGACTCATCGAACAATTATCTCTCTGACAGGCATTACATAGCAAATATTGCAATATACAACCAATCATTCCACAGCGTAAATTCTGGGAAAACGATATTTAAAAAAAAAGATGCTATTTTTTTTCTAAATTACCAAACCTTTTATTCTACGCTCTTTATTCGAGGAAGTGAATATTGAAAATATATAGTAGATTGTTTAACATTTCACTCGAAGTGTAGAATTTGGTGATTATTTTACCACGAATCACTTTTTTTTATTTCAACATTTTCGATTGTATATTTAAATATCAGCGAAATGACAAACCGGAGAATAAATTTTCGAGGGAATAAGTGAGACGTTGATGGATGATTGTGTCAGGTTTGATATAGTAAATTTAGATTTTGACGGGATTCAGTAGAGGGGAGGTATGCAAGCTGAAGTTGTAGGAAGTAGCTGAATCGAACCTTCGGGTTCGTCAAAACTTACTATTATTATTCAATTTTAGACGAAATGAAAAAACCATTGAGGTGTATAATGTAATCAGGACGGCTAAATAATACTAAGTAATATATTTAAAAAAAAAATACAAGGACGGATTTAATTAGTTAGTTCAAAGTAAATTATGTTCTCATTCGCTTTTGTAAAATCGTAGTATAAAAGCCATATTTTAAAAGGTTTTCTCTATAAAATTTAATTATTCTACACCATTGAATAAGCGTTTAGCAAATCTCGAGGACTCTCCCTAATTATACCTTTATATTCTAATAAACATCAACGGGATTAATGAAAAGATTTACGACTCACGAAGCCCCCGGAGACTAATGATATTTCACAGCATGGTCTGAATATATCTCTCAGAGAAAAAGAAATGAAACAATGCAAAGTAAAATTGCCAACACATAACAATACAGATCATGTTGTTCAAGATAAAAAAAAAGGCTACAAAAGGTTCGTTTCATTTTATTTATCACGATTATCTCGTTTAATTGTACTGCATCGTAAGCACAATAGACAGGCTATAGAGGAAGAATATATATAAAGTCAATCATCTGCTCTTGGTAATTCCAACTTATTAATAAAAAATATAGGTAGGTTGAATGGAAGTTAGTAAAACGTTCATTATTTAAGGAAATTAAATAATAATATATAAATACTATACTAATTCTACTCCAAGAAGGGAAAGTAATAAATAATATACCTAGTCATATCTTTGCAATAAATAAAAAAATAGTAATATAACTCGATACTAACAGTGCAGAATATTAAAGTTTGTAGCTATTTGTATTATTATACTATGCTTAATAATACTTTGTACTTTAGTTTATAATAACTTTTGATCTAATTTTTAGCAAAATAATAAAATAAATAATTACCAGTTAATATGCATATATTAACTATTGCATATCGCTCTTAATACAAAACGATTACAACTTCAAGGGTTAAAATGTCATATGAATATAATGGTTGGTCCAGCATCTCCTCTACATTGATGAGTATTTACTAATTGATCATGAAGTACTTGCTAGTGACCATTGAGGCACTGGACAATTAAAATGTTTCTCAACAAGTCTTCCATACTCCGACTATTCAAAAAGTGTTAAAAGAAAATTTTTGTGACTTATGTATGATGACTGATTTGGAACACAAGGTAAGTTGTTTTTAAAAATGATTTTTACTATTTATAACCAGCTTTTTGTAAAGCTTATTTATCACGAGTCCTGAACTTTCTAATTTTAAGGGAAAGAAAAGAGCCTAATATGAGACAAAATTTTTTCCTTTTATCAATATTTTTCTTAGTTATAACTTTTTTATTTTTTTGATATTTAATGTTTACACATTATTTAAAGGTTACGCGTTAATAAAAGTTTTTTGTTGCAACAATTATTTTTTTTATTTTTTATGACACTGAAAATCCGATATCTAGATAATCTCTAATCAAAAGTACCAAATTTTGACTAGATTTATGTCGGCGCTTGTACAAATAAATAATCAAAACTATAAAGAAGGATTTTTATAATTTTTGTTGTGAAATTAAAATATCAATGCCTTATATATCTCTTAAAAAGAATGCACTCTGTCTCATATTGTACAATCCTTTTCCAAAACAACTCATTTAGAACTTTTTTGAAAATACTGTTTTAAACACATTTCCGATACCACACTTTAAAATCATTGTTAATATTTCAAAATATTACTAGTTATGGAGTTTAAAAAAATAAATCATTTGGTAAATAATTTGTAAATATTATATTGGGGAATCCGCAGAGCAATTTTTCAAAAAGTATCTCATAATACGGCAATTTCTAATATATATACAGGCTTTTTTTTTTTTTTTTTTTTTTTTTTTTTTTTTTTTTTTTTTTTTTTTTTTTTTTTTTTTTTTTTTTTTTTTTTTTTTTTTTTTTTTTCCCATTTTAGTAATAAAGAACAACATAAAATTAAAAATTTATTTACAGTGATTATGGTTCTAACTTCATACTGAATAGAGTTGAAATAAATTATACACCTATATTCATATTATTTACATAGAAATATTTATTTAATAAAATTAATATAAATCCGAAAGGAATACGTTGCTAAAAGTGATAAAAAAAACACAGGTCTAGTATAAGAAGAGTTGAATATCAATCTCATGGTTGATTTAAGGCGTCTTGATAAATATTAAGTTTTTTTTTTTTTGGTTTGTTTTTCAGATTTCCATTTCAGTTATGAGCGAGCACGTCAAAAAATAAAAATGAAATCATAATTCAAAGCCACGGATAATAGAGTTGTCGGAATAAACGAAGCGTCTTAAAAGGTCGATCTCTAAAGAAAGAACTACAGAACCTGCAATGTCAAAGGCACACAATACCCTCACCGGCCTCAAACCGATTCGCTCCTATGTTTTTTGATAGCACAATTGTAAATCACCTTCTGGCAAGGACGGCCGCCCTCTATCTCGATCAGTGTTGTCAGCTGTCCAAACTACGCCCATCTGAAGCAGATTCCCGATCGGTTTTGGCTTGCAGTCGGACACAAACTGATGTGCAAACAAGTGTAAAGAAAACAATTTTATAAATAATTTCGCATAGGATTGTAACGAAAATAAGTTAGGGCGATTTTTTTTATTCTAATCCTACGTACGATAAAGCCTATATGTTTGATGAATTATTTTAAATATAAGTTTCGATTATTAATTCACTTACAAACAATATGTACTATAAACAGCATATATGGCCAGAAATCAAATCTAGCTGGAAAAAGCTCAGAATTGTAAGTTGACCGAATACTCTAGGTCCATGTTTACTTTCCATTACTGTCCATGTTTAATGCAAAAGTAATTGCAAATTTTAGTGAAATTCGAACAAATATTTTTTAAAAAATCATGCCAAATCAGTATTTTCCTTCCCGAGATCTATCTTGCAGACCTAATTGTATACTAATTGTATATCTCTGCATTTTGGACCCTGTGTTGGTTTTTGCCCCTTTTTTTGGAAACGTTTTTTATCTTTTTTTATAGACGTCACATCCGAGAAGCGGTGCGAATTGTCAAGATATGAGAGTTCCATGAAGAAGTTCCGCTAAACAATCTTTTTATGTATTTAGGGATTGATAAATTATTTGCCACTTCTATAATTTATCAATCCCTAATTAGATTGATCCTTCTATGCTATCATGCGTACGTCAATTTTTATGTATTCGTTATTATGAAATTAGAATATCTTTTACTCAAAAAGGGCGCAATATTTAAAATACTGAAATATAATGCATGTACTCATAATGTGTGATAAAATATTCAAATTTACATTTAGCACTATATTCCCAAAAGGAATACATTCTGCATACAATTAATTTTTAATGAGTAAATGACAAAACGACGTAAATAAGAATTAAGTATTAAATTAACGTCACATAATTTTTTTTTGTAAAAAATTGTAAAACGTTTATTAATTTACTTAAACCTTATCAGGAATTTTGTGTCAATAAATGTTATGTTAGTAAAAATATATATAAAGAGCGAAGCAGTTTTGTTATTTAGCCTTAAGGAAATTCCGGTTATTCCATTGTGCACGTGAGCCTGTGATTTCCCTGGCTTTATTAAATAAAAATATAATTGCTTTATATTAGAAAAAAATAAATAGAAATTATTTATTTAAGATTGAGTAAATCATCTGAAAAGGAACGTCTTAATCATGACCAACGTGACCCGCAAAGCTTGACCAGTGAGCCTCCTGAGCTTTGCCAAAAGCTGGTGAGGGAGCTGTGTGCGCTTGCAACGGGTACTATTTGCCTAAGATAGCATTATTTGCACACATTTTTTTGAACACTCCTCGCTCGTGTTCCAGGACTTCTTAAAACAACTGATTTATGGTATAGATGTTAACTTCATTTCGATTCCGCTATTTATTTTCACTGAATCAATAACCTTGTTAAAAAGAAATAAGTTACTCTTTTTGTCAAATAAAATGGCACTGTATACATTCAGTAACGTCTTCTAGCTGTTTGAAAACTGCTTACTTTGCACTGATTTAGCCAGTCACAAAAACTGAAAGCCGTCTCTACTTGTAATGGGTATTTCAGAGTTGGTTGCTATAAAGATTATTTTTGTGAAAAACAGTTGTCAAAATCCAGACACCACCACTGCTTTAAGGAATAGTGTCTGTTCATCTTGCCCAATCACTGTCTTTCACGCCAAGTTCTCGTGTGCTTTCCCGAGTTTTACAATACACTAATTTTACGCAAATATAAGCTTTCCTATGAATCGCCTTTCTTTAGCTCTGATTTCTTGGAATCCAGTATTTTAGTAACAAGTTATCTTTCGAGCGGTATACATGCCCATTTTATTTAAGCTACCGTTCTTTTAGGATTTGTTCCACTTCCCTTAAAACTAGAACCTCTTTCAAGCTTCCGTTTCTCGAACGATCACTTTCTTTCCTGCCTTTTATATGAGATTAGCCAACTGCCTTGGTAGATATCATACATTCTTGTCGAGGATTATACTACAAAACACTCGGGAATCCTTTTTGAAAATTCTTATTCTTATTTATTTTATGTGTGTCTATAGCTGGAGTAGATCATTCGTTCCTTTGCCTCTTTTAAGTACTCTTTGGTCTATTGTTGCTTTTCTAGTGAAAATCGGATTGGGGTACAGTTAGTTAACGAATACTCATAGACTTTCTTTCTACTGGTCTTTTGAAAGGAATCTTATGGATTAGCATTGAACTAAATATATATTTTTATGTTTATCTGCACAACTATGTTTTTTACTTGATTCATTAGGCTTAATCTACCTTTCTGGTACAAGGAAACAAACTAAAGGCATATATCATAGATGTTTTAAGTACCAATTTGGTCATTACAGCACTCTGAGTAGAAAAATGTGGAAAAACGTATAATCTAAGATTCAAATCTGTTCGATATGAAGTGTTATAATAACATTATTGTAATTATAGTGTTATAACAACATCAAAGCCTTGTATAAAAAAAACCAAGAAGATTTAAAAAATAAGGAATTACAGGATGCAGTCAAATCTTAAACTGTTTTTACTTGAAACTATAAAATTTACACGGTGAGGTTGACTATGGACATATAATAGTCATATTCCTTTATAAGGAAATAGCGTATTAAGTAGTACTGAAAATCAATATAGAAAGAAACATATGCTGCCACCAACAATACGTATTAGTGAAGGGTCTGGTAAAATGGTGACCTTTTGACATTCGTACCTCAGGATCAAGGAGGCAACCTGTGACTAATGGCTAAGGAATGTCACCTACCTCAGGTAAGAGTTCCACCGAGTTACCTGCCTGTTCAACAGATCTCCAGTACCACGCAGCTTTCTTTATCATACCTTATTCAGTTCCGAGAAAATACTAACTGCTTACAGACTTAACACTGATACTGTACGAAGCCTGTTCAACACAGAAGTTATACACAAAGAATACCACAATTGGGAACCCAGAGTAACTATAAAAGACCGGAACCATTCCACATCTCACGCGATATAAAAAGAGGAGCTAAAAAAAAATGGTGTAGAGTTTTTGATATTGCATATGGTGCCTAGGTAGGTACCTATTAACTATTCAATCGACTTATCACTATTTTATATCTGCATATTCCTCAATTATTCAGCCTCTCAATATCAAGAAAATAGCGAAAGGACAACATAATTTCAAAAAAGGTGCATATTATCGAAGGAAACTAGGTCGATAAGAACAATTTTGCTGATCCCAACAGTTCTATCACCACAGGTATGAGTCAATATTGCCTGTATTATCGGTGGAAATATTGCTTGCTCAGATAAACATTATTCGATAACTGCAAAGTGAGTCAGTAAGATATCTTTCAACGAATACATAAACCGATTTTAAAAGAAAATTAACATATTTATGACTGAACACTAAAAAGAAGTAGTCAGATGTTCAAAAAACTTTCAGATCACATTAAATTTGGACTGCAGATAAATAGATATCACATGTCAAATGAACACTAAAACACTGAAAGTGACCAAGAAGAACGATGTTCATTCAAATATTGACCCAACTCATCAATATAATATTTAACATTATATTATATTAAATATTGCTCTCGTGTTTAGAGGATAATGTACTAATATGAATTTTTTCATAAAATTAATAAACACATAGTAAGTAATACGTTCACCTTTTTACTTTCCCTTACCAATCGATATATGAGATACGTATTAAGGGGAAATACTGTGATCGTGAATAAATTTCGAATCCGAGTCTTCAACGGAAATACTTAAGTTTTCAAGATCCTCGAGTCCAAATAACCAATTCCCACAAAATGGTTTGTGTGTCTCGGTGTTCTATGTGAACAGCCTACCCACCCCAAAAACAAAAAGTTGTGCGGAACTGAAATTACATATTTAAGGTAGATATATGCCAATAGGGAGCGGAGTAACTCAGTGATAAGGCACTGTGTTACCTTGCTCCCGGTCCTGGGTTCGAGATGAATGATCGAAAGATAATTATTTATTCTGTTATCAGCCGTGGATCGATCCTGTGGGATCACCCGGCCTCAATAAAGCGGATACCCTTAATTGGGGAAAAAACCTGACGATTGAGAGTGATCTCGGCCAAATAACCTCCTCACACAACTTGCCTACTGTCGGTCTAGAAACAGTACGGTTCTTATCAAGTACTGAGCCCAAGATCCTTCATGGGTTGTAGAAGTATAGGTTTTTTTTTTTTAATAAGCCAAAGATTTTATGGCAACTTTTTCGTTAAAATCGACTAACCGGAAGTTGCCACTTATTATCATCGATTTTATCTTTTTTACAATTTTCTCAAAAACGGCTTTAACCTAAATTATTCTTCATAAAGCCCTTTAACTTTTCATATATTGAGTTCATCACCGAGAAAATACAAGGAAAAAATTTATGTATTGTATAGAATCGTATGAAAAGCAATAAAATTCTCTAAAAAAAAAAAAATCTAAATCCGACTAGTATTGGTAAAGAGGCCATTATACTTTCGAGTTTAACCATCGAGAGTATATCTGTCACTCCCGAGAGTGAAAAATGCACTCGTTTAAACGCACTTTACCGGGCAAAAATGCAAGAATTTCTTATCGGTAATTTATGTTCGTCAAAAATCTCTATTTTCCGTTCATTTGACAATATGGAAATGTCGCAATTCAAGGAACGCAATGAGAGAAATAAAATCCTTTAGCTTTTCCTCAAACAAAGAATGAAAGGACATGGCCTTAATGAGCATTAAACTTAAGCACAAGGTTTCATTCTTAATGCGGTAAAAGGTCATGCACCCACTTCCGGTTTTAGGCCAAGACACACATTGTTTAGAAAAAGCGGATTTGGACCTAGACCAGGTGAGCGGTAAAAGAAATTTACTGCCCCGCTATCTACAAAGAGCTTCCGCTCAGAGGTTTAACACTGCAGGCAATTCCAGCTTCCGGCATTAAAAGAGGAAAATATACAGACTCGGAAGACAAGAAGTGAGATTACAAGCTGTCGGTAGAGGATCGTTAGGCACCGATGATGGAGGCAGTGTGGGAACCGATTTTTACAACGGAGCGTAACCAGCCAGTTATCCTTTATATAAAACTTACTGGCCTGTGGAGGATTAGCTTCTTCTCGTTGGCCCAGATCCGCCGCTTCGAGAGGATGTTGGACAATACGTCGGTGAAAAAACAAACAGTTATACAATCTCTGTCGGCACACTTTTTGTAACAGGATGGAAAACATTATGATAATTTCGTTCAAACCGTTTTTGTTTTTTTCTACCTCTATTTCATGCATTATAGCATTAATACGAGATAATAATATCTGCCGTCATAGCTGGAATTTTATAAAACTAATATAAACAATAACTAGTCGTTAGTATGTTTCCTCAATAACATATTATTATAAATAAACTTGGTCAAGGATGAATGCATACCAGTCCAATTCAAATAATTTCATGATCAATTCCAAGGGATCATACTACGTCCTCTTACAAGAAATATCCGTAGACAACCAAAGGGAACTTAAAAACATATCCGTCTGTCTGCCGTGCGGGGTTTTTGCTCGAGACAAGAGAACTGATTTTTTTCAGATCTGGAACCGAATTCACAGGTCAACCCAGAGTGATCGTAGGAGCTTGATCTCACTATCCATTAGAGGTTTCATACGCCCATATCTCGGCGATTTATGAAGCTAGAGGAAAAATATAAAGTATTTTTAAATCATGATATAGTATAGAAAAAAATAAAAAAGAAACTCGCAACATCTAAGCATCTATTTGGAAATAACAAATCACTTTATGATAATTTGCAGTATTTTCAAAATGATAACCAAATAATGCACCTTTTTCAATTTTTTTTAAATATTTTAAGTAATATTCTAGAGAGTTTTAACTTCAGTTTTAAAAATTGAATAAAAGATGGATTTTAAACTCTTTTTAAACAATTTCAATTTTTCAACAAAATAACAGTAATATAATTTTCCTCGTTTCCTTTCCATAAGAGGATTAGGGCTAGCCCAACCAAATTGTAATTGCATATATGTTTTTCATCACTGACAAATAAGTGTAAACCTGTGCACTCAACAGTTTTTATTCCATTTCCAAATCTATCATTTTCAGTTGTTGTTTTTTTATTAATGCTTTCTATAAAGTAACATTTTTTTTTTTTATTTAAATTTTAAATCAATGCTTTATATTTCTGCTAGTTTCAATTTTAAATAAATATATTTACGTATACAGTATTGTAATTAATATTCTAAAAGAGAATTTTAAATTAGAGATGCTAAATTAATGTAAACTATAAGCTATGGTGTATTAAGTAATTTGAAAACTATTCATCTACAGTAGTGTTTCCCAAAGTGTGATACGCTTACCAACAAAGAGTTTGGTGAGGATAAGAGCTTATACTGCACTTTGAAAGCAGAAAAATGAATAAAAAAAATGTTGTTACTTGTTAGTATTGTGAATGTTTAGCTTTCATATCTATGTGAAGTTGCTAAAGCAATCTTTTGGATGTCCAGGACAACAAGGAAACCAAATTATGATGATCAGTCGTCTCAACTATTTCATTCTTCTCATTGGTTCTAATAAATGTTATTTACAATATAACTTTTATTTATAATTTATTATTTGTTCATTAGGTTGTTTTTATGTAGGAACTAAAAAAAGGAAAGAATAAATATATTTTGATTGTAAATAAAGTCTATCCAACTTTTTTTGATGAGGGGTACTAAGTGTTACGAAAATTATTGAAGATGTACACAGATGTCAAACTAAGCTTTTCTAGATTAAACAAGGGGATGAGCGATGATTAAATTGTTTTGTTATTAACTTAGCTCACATTTCAATATTAATAATTTCTTCTTAACTCTTTTTCACAATTTTTTTATGTGAGAGATTAAGTTAAAATACAACGTATCGCGAAAAGTCATATTATAAAAGTGTACTTAAAGATGTGAACATTGATTTAAAAGAAAAATACTTTTTTTCTCAGCATTATATTAGCTTTCGAATAGAATTATGTTTTCGTAGTTATATACAAATTGTACAGAATTTTAAAATAATACATACTGTATTAGAGAGTCAAACGTAAAATACTCTCGACAGTAAATTAATATTGTAAAGAAAAAAGATTTATTTTTCTTAGCTGTTAGCTAAACTAAAAAAACCTTCCAAGCCCAAGTGATAGTTTTATTAGCTCGCTAAAAAACTCCAATTCAGCAGACTTAAACCTACAGCTTTATTACTCCGATTTACTGATTAAACGAATTGTTATGGTGCTTTATTCACTTCATAACATTTACTTATAGTTTATATATGAGAATCGTAGTTTAAATTATTTTTTTAATTAAATTAATGCGATAGTATTAATTAATTATTTTAAATTTATTGTTTTAAAATTAATCCTAAGGTAAGTACAAGATTTAAAAAAAAAATTAATTAATTAAAATTTAAAATACATGATTTACATAATTGCTTTAGTGATCATTTGATATAAATAAAGATTTAATTGCGATATAATTGCATGTTGTTTTTACATTATTCTATAAAAATACGCCTCTTAACGAAGTATGATCCAAATTAGTTTTTGTTTCTCACAATTTAACTTCCTATATACTTTAACCACTATTACTGAGAAATATAGCAGTAAAACCTTTTCGAGGTATAAACATTATAAATAATAGGGATAAAATAAAGCTTTTTAGACCATATAGCAGCTTTATGCATTATACATGTGAAATAATGTGTGGCAGTAGAGTATGCAGGGTTCTTTTCTTTTCACGTGAAATCACCCAAAAAGTGATTCCCTCCCGTATTTCTTTTCCTATCCATATTTCTTTTCTTCTGTCTATTGCTCCATTTCTCCCACTACTATTTTATATTTCAAGTCTATAAAAAAGCATTCTCGTGCCATCGACTCTGCTGTACTTTCTTCCGTGAGAGCTTCGATGTAGAGGATAATCTTGGGATCTTTTCAAAGCTGGTACGTTAAGAACCTCTTAGTAAAGAAACAAACTCAAATAGCAGTACAGGTTAAATAATGATAATATTTCGAGTTCAACAAAACAAAATACAGTATACCAGGCTTTCAGTGAATCTAATGGATGGAAAAACATTCAGACGAGCCATTAAGACGTTTTTACCTTGAGGGAGGCCCCGTTTTCCTAATGACCGATAACCAGACAACAACCTTCCGAAAAAAATACTTGTTTGGCGTCGGCAACACGTTCGGGAGCGATAAGTTTATCTATAGAAATATCGGAATGGAAAACTGTAAAACGAAATAATGAAAACTTTGCACAGAACGATAAAATAGTAATAAAGATCAGGAAAATAATCGGCTTCGTTTGAGGAACTGTTTCCTTTGGTAAACCCTGTCTACCAGCTCTTCAATAAAAGAATAGAGGTTATTTCGGTCTCGACATGCTCAGGGAGAATCCGTAATGGAAGTAATAAAATTTATTTTAAAACGTGGATAATGCTAACAATAACATTGTTAAAGAACACGTTTAAAAGAGATGTTTTGAAACTCTGAAGAAACTTTGATATGTAGAATGGCCGAGGCGTGACTTATCAACCAATGCCCAAGTTATTTACAGTGATTATTTTTGCATTAGGTTTCAATATTTCAAGGTCTTTTTTAGTTAACATAAGATCAGTGATGATAGAAATTTAGGATTTAATGTAGGAAACTTACGTAGTAGAGGGGATGGCCGATATATCGATATTTAAATTTGAGTATCGAAAACCGATATTTTTTCCAAAAAAACAAAACAACAACAATGAACCAAAAAAACTTGCGGTGTGGTATGCTTGTGTTGGACTATCTATAATGGCTGGGTCAGGCATCTTTTTAACGGTTTCTGGTTAGAAATGTAAATATCGAATAAAAATTTCGATATATACCTTACCGAGAGTTATCAACTATATTGAAATAGTAGTTCGATATATTAATGAAAAATATCGATATTTCAGGCCTCGATGTTTTTGATCTTTGAGAAGAAGAAGATGGTTTATACATTGAATTGAAGAATAGGGTAATATAAATTAACAAGTCTTAGATTTGTAAAGCTTTAATAGCAACAATTAAATTAATTCATAAATAGCTTATCACAAAAAAAAAATATTATTTTACAAATATTAGACAATAAAAAAATAAAATAATATTGCAGAAAACCTTAATTAGATCGCTTAAACATTAAAATTTAAAAAAGATGGAAGAAAAACAATATTGAACGAATTAACAGAACCTTAATTAACACTATTGAAACAATTCATTACTAAGAACTAGAATTAAATAAAACGAAAATGAATTAAATTGCTTAACAAAAAAAATTAAAAAAAAAGAAGGAATAAAAATAAAAATTGAATTAATAATGACTGAAATCTATCCAACTATTAAACCTTGTAGTATTTTTTTTTTTTTGTTTATTTAGCTCTTTTTTGGAAAAATATCGGTTTCAGATACTCAAATATTAATATCGATATTACGATATACCGAGTTAAATATATCGACATATTTCTTTAAAAATATCGATAAATCGATATTTTTTCAACACCTTTAGAGCCCACTTCTTATAAGGTTATTTAAAAAATTAAGAATATAGAAATCCGAAATATCGATATTTTTTCGATATATCGAACGACTATTTCGATAATTTTGAAAACTATCGATACGATAGTTACATCCCTAATAGAGGTTAGAAGACCCCGGATGAAATAGTAGGAATATAGGGATGAATAGATATGGAAGGCTTAAAAAATAAAATTATCGACAATTAAAAAAAAGAAGAAATAGATAAATTACGGAGTAATTTTTCAGAAAATATTTTCGGACTTAACAACTCAGAGTTTACAGAACAAAACGATGCCGAATATAAAGAAAAATACAGGAGAATTCGGTGGAATATTTTACTTTCAAATGAGAATTGAGTACTTTTGCCTTGGCTGAAATAAGGCCGGCTGAACAAAAGCCTTATGCCCTAAAAAGCAGCTCTGTAGTTAGTGCTCGAGTCCTCTTGTATCTGAATAAAGACAACATGGCTGACGTCAAACTCGGTAGGGTCCGCGTAATTTAACAAGGCGCTTCTTGGACTTTGAATAAATATGAAGCAAGAATTTTATATAGATAAGTACGATAAACAAACATTTTCGCAATCTTTTTGCTCAAGTTCAAAAATAGTACTATTAAAACTCATCCTACGAACTAGGTACCAAACTAAAATTTGATTCTTTCCTCCATGCAGAGTAAAACTCTTAGACTCTATTGTTGAGCACAATGAATAGTTGCATTTTCTATGCATTTTCTATGCAATGCATTCCAAAACCTTGGTGACTAAACATTTTGATGAGGGATAAGCTGAAGAGAAAATATGCACTCAAGAGTAAATGAACAGTAAAATGAGAACCGAAATTCATAAAATGTAAAAGGGAAGGAAAATGAGGTAGCTTCGTGAACAGAGCTTGTGATAACGGACCTGCGTCAGGACCTGTCATCTGCATGAATAGCAGGGCGGCTTCGTGATAGAAAATTTAGGGCAAATCTACATTCAGACAGGACACAGATAATTACTATACATGATAATTTTCTTTAATATTTGCGTTTTTAAATATTGAAATCATTCACTGAAAATGAAGGATATAAAAAAACAAAAGTATTGTTTGTCAAACAGCTAAACCGAATCTCAGAGGATGACACAACCTTAGAAGTTAAAGCATCAATAGAGGGATCACTTAACCACTTTATAGAGGCTGGGTGTGCCCCAGAAGGTTCTTTCTGCTATTAATCAAACTAAGGGTAGACCAAAATAATTACGTAGTGTAACTATATACACAATTGAAAACTAACTATGTGCACAATACTTCAAAATTTGTTTGGTCAACACACCATAAAAAAGAAAAAAATATATACTATAAAAAACATGAATACTCAAATAAAGAAGTAGAAATTGTTTAACCGCAATGAAATTAAATCAACTCATTCAGTCATTAAATCATAAAATTGATAACCAAGATACATATTTTTTTTTTTTAAATAAATCATTTAAATTTCAAAATCATGTCTTACTATAATAACACTTCATATATTCTGATCAAATACAAAATTAAAATACGTTAGCCTCGTTTAAATATTTTTTATTGATATCAACTGATAGATTATACTCGAATATATTTCTCTAGAGGCAAAGAAGGGATGGCAATATGTAAGGCACGTCCATAGGTCAAGATTGAAGTGGAGGGCATAAATACAAAGTTATGGGACAAAGTTGTCTATCTCCCGGTTCTATAAAGAAAAGTTGGTAGCGGGTTATGGAGTAGGTCAGACCAGTAAACTAGTCTTAACGCGAAATCGATAACATACTTTCTTCTAAACTTTTTCTAAGAGGAAAACTTCCTTTTTATTTAAAGTTCAGAACAAAATCAGCTATCAGATTATTTTGAATCTATCTTTGTCACCGATTACAAAACAAAAGAGTCCTCATTGTTTAGTTCATTCAAAAATTCACTTTAAGAAAAAAATATTAAACAATTTTGAGTGCATCAATTATACTCCCTTAATACTAGAAATACCACTGATACAGAGTGTTTAAGCAAATGTGATGCATCTTCTGAAAATTTATTTTTCTTTTAGAACTGATTATTTATTTTTAAATCTAAAATTATTTATTAAGTTTAAATCTAATAAAACGTTGTGAATTGGTAGATTGGTTTATTATTTCAAAATAGTTATAAACGTTAAAAAAAGTATTTGGATAATTTTTTTTTTTAAAGCATACTTATACATTTTTCTTCTATCGTAATAAATGACCCAGGTATCGGCGTATGAAATCTTTAATGTACCTCAATTTTGAAACTAAATGGCAGCTGCGATGGATAAATTAAATTTAAATTTATTCTTTACCATACAGTCTTCAGCTAAGTAAAATTTTCGAATGAATAATGGTTTCTTTAAGTAATCAAATATAAATAAAACTACTTGAGTAATTTAACAGCATTTTTATAACTAACTTGTCAAAATGTACAGCTACTAAATTATAGAAAATATTTCTAAAAAAATACAAATATATGATTTCAATATAATTCATTTAAATTAAACATCAAATCTGAATGGAAGACAAATGAATTGATATGCAAAGAGATTGCAGCATAAAATCTTCGGGCATAAACAAAGAACCATAAACAATTTAATAATTCGTTTTTATAAAATATATATATATTCCATATTACAACATTTAACAGATATATAATAATGATATATTTTAATAATAATAATAATAATAAAAGGCTTAGCGTATCCGAAGGTTCGATACCGATACCACCATTCGTCTACAAACCTCCTTCTGCCAACTACCGTACAAATCCTAATTCGTAAGATTACCCTTAACGCAATCCTCCCACCTACGTTTCGGTCTATCCCTCAGACGTTTATCAGTCGTCATAGCATTTGTTAACCTTTAAAGGATTCGTTCGTTATTGAGCACAACTTTACAAGCCAATTTAACCGTCGCGATATCACTTCGATTATATTGATAGGGTGTATGCTCCGCAATTCTGCGTTGTGTAACCTCCTAAATTCTCCTATGGACTCATCCTTTTTCGGACCAAATAATGATAAATTTTACCCGACTAAATAGGTTTAAAACATTTAATAGCGAGGTAGACTAACGCTTTATCATTACCCTGACGGCACAAATAAGTTTTCAGAAGACAAAAAATTGATGCGATTTACCAGGATGAGAGTCGTGGTTTGATAGAAGTCTTCTGGACTCCCTCGGTCCTAAAGTAAGTAACTTGCAATAGTCACGGGATAAATCTGGCATTTGGTCTACTGACCACACTTTCTCCCAAGAATATCGTTAAGGTAGTAATTTTGTGACACTAATTATATAAATAAACCATTATATAAAATGCTCTATGCTAATTATTTTACCTAAAAATTAAAGGTAATTAAGCTTTTAATAAATAAGCATAATTAAGAAGAAGAAAAAATAAGTCAATATTTATAAATAAACGTAGAAAAGCCATTATTAGAATTGCAAAACTTCTCCGAAAATAACTACCTACCTTGAGTTGAACCGGATTCAAGCGTGTATTTATTAAAACCGCGTGGTCTAATATCAGAACTAAATGGGGTCAATTGCAGTAGTAGTTTCAAAGGAGTTATATCAAATTCAAGAAAGTTTTATAGATAAATAATATACAACATTAATAAATTAAGCGCATTGATACTGATAAATAAATGCAATTATATATTTATTTTTGTTATTAGTTATTTATTGTTTATGTTTATTTTTATGAGCATTTTTAACTACCACACCTCAATTTACTCAGAGCTTATATGCGATTATATTGGAAGGTAATGTTCCACACCGTTGGGAAAAAGTAGCCTTAGGCACAAGAGATAACTGTTAATGTGGGAAAATATAATTTCAAAACCATATTTTCTCGATACTCTTGGCAGAGGTCACGGCTGTTTCCACGGCAAGGAGGTGATGTAACGTTAGATATTAATGATAAATGCATGTGAAGAGACCATAGTGTAAACGACAGACAAGAGGAAAAGGATACCATCCGTCAGAACTCGGCTGTTTCCTCAAAAAAAAAGTCATATAATGTAAAGTGATATACAAAAATTTAAAAGGTGGACTGAAAACAAGATGAATTTATTTAGCCTAACTATGAAAATTTCATATACCAAATTTCTCTCACGAAATTAATAACCTAAGAAACATGTACCATCCTGGATATTTTAAGATGAAATATTTTAAGAGATATTCTTATAACTTATAATATTAAAAACGGCGTAAAATAAATTAATTAAAAATAAAAACCTCGACAACGGAAGTAACTGTTATATTTTATAGCTTTACAAGCACTTGCAAAACTAAAACCCCTTAAAAAGATTACTAGTGAAGTTGACGTCAATAAATACAGAAATTTGGTGTACTTGGCGGGACACAAATGAAAATCAAGACTCTTCTGAAAAGACACTAATTTACTATCTGTATGTTTACATACATATATATTTTAATTTTATTCTTTATTGTTTACTGTAGGAGTTTATTAACCTTTTTAGTGCCTACCATAAGTATTGTTTTATTTTTATAATATAATAAAATAGTATAATATATTTTCCCAAATGTTACGGATGACGATATATAGTCGTTGGCACTAAAAGAGTAAAAGTAGTAATGATATATTTACTACAATAAATTAATAGCGCTTCTAGTACTGGTCAAGGCCAGAGTAACCGCTAGAATCGTCAGCATTTGGTGCTTACGTCATTAATATTCGATTTTTAGAAATTTCAAATTTTTTAGAGCGGGAATCGATAGAGGAGGTGTTAACATAGGAATAATGGGTAACATTTTGCTGTTGGATCTCACAGCAGTTAATAACTTACATACTCGATCCTTTTAGATGATTATTGGCGATACTTTTAAGTCATACTTTTTACTATTAATTGAATGTTTTTTTTTTATTTTATTGCAAGATTGATATATTTCTTTTGTCTGGTAGTGCACATTTAAATTTTTTATATTACAAGTAGTAATTATATTAAAATAAAATAGAAAAATCTCTACTAAAACTATACATGTAGCTTTTTCAAAACATAAAATACATACTTCCTAAAACAAAAGTCCAGCGAAGATCATATTAACAATGAATAATTTATGAAAACCGATGCATGATATTTTTTATTTTATATTTACAGCGTCGAGCGCTGGCGCGTCATTCCTGGCAGATCTGCTCTATAGTATTATACAGTAGAGTATGAGCGCGAAACTATAAAAACTGTTCAAGGAAAATGAGAAATATATTTTTCGCCATCGAGAGCAGAAGGCTGGTTGACCTCTACAGCCTGCGGTCGCTAGCAAGCCAAAATATAACGCTTGAGCGCGAATAGGATTGTGCAACATCCAATTGCATCACGGCTTCCCAACTCTCCTTGCATAATGCATCGTGCTTTATTCTCTTCTTGTCTTCCTATCTAGCCAGTTCCCAAATTAAAAATACAAACCTGTCATTAAGGATAAAATTACAATCTGCAGGATACAAGGCGTCTAATGATGTGTGCCACATAATGCTGCAATGGGATAGAATAGGAAGAAAATGATTAAGTAATAGAAGAAAAAAAGGAACTAAAAAAATAAATAAATAAAAGTCCTGAAAACATGAATTTCCATACGAAGTAATTAATTAAGTAAGGGCTCATCTTTACTTTTACCCATGCAATAAATATCAACTTTAAACTTTCTTTAAGTTAGGTTAGGGACATGAACTCAACCAATCCTATCTGAACTAATTAAATTTAAGCCCAATATTTATTAAATAAACATATAACAAATAAACATTAAGAGACCATTTAAAACTCATTTGTCCAGATAAAAGTGTATACTTTATGAATCTCACATTCTAAATACCTGTAGTGAAGTATTGAAGAGGTAAGAGGAGAGAGAGAGAGAGAGAGAGAGAGAGAGAGAGAGAGAGAGAGAGAGAGAGAGAGAGAGAGAGAGAGAGAGAGAGAGAGAGAGAGAGAGAGAGAGAGAGCGAAAAGGTTCAAAAATAATATTTTTAAATAAAATGTCGCTAATCGTAAGATAAAATACGTTTTGACTATCTTAAACAAACCGTTTCCGTTTAAAATAATCTTAAATCATAATAATATATTAAAATCATATAGCTAGATACAATTTTGATTAATTTGTTAGTCATAATCACAATATCACAGCCAAAAGCAGTAAGCAAGTAACAAGAAAAATAAATTTTAAAGAAAACCAAAAACTGGCAGTTGGCAAAAAAAAAAAAAAAAAAAAAAAGTTATCATGTATACTGTAAAAAAAGAATAGGACTACGGATTGAATTAATTTATATAAAAAATGTATACATTTTTATTTTTTAAAATGGCATTTAAATAATTATATTTTAATATTATAAAGAATGGTACTAATTATAGTTCAAAATTTCAATTTGATCAATATTTTAAAAATTTAGTGCGGTCATAGTTAACCTAATAACGAAACTAATTGAAGGTCAAATGCATAAATGGATTTATTTATTAAACAATATTAATGTAATAAGACAGATTGGTAGCCTATGTAATGATTACTTCTGCCGAGATATTTCTATATTGTATGCATTGCAATAAAATAAAATATATAAATGATGCTGTAAATTAATTACTAAATTAAATTATAACAATGCGCAAAAGCTAGTAAAAGTGAAGTTAAGTTTAGTTTTTAATAATTTATTTATTTAATTAGTATTTTCAATACCAGTTGAAAACTGATTTTTTGTAAGCCGATAGCTTACCGTCAATATTCCTAACGTTTCATCTAGGTATAACCCATTTAATCTCAAGCATTCCGGTATGAATGCTGCAACGTTGGGACGAATAGCAAAGAAATGGAATGTGCGTTCTAGAATTTTCATTATACACACGAAAACTATAATATCATAATTTTCTTTATCCAGATCTAATAATTTAAATTAATCAGTTCCGAAGGTTGGAATACCTTGAATATATTGAATACCTCAGTGGGTCGAGAGCTGAGGTCAAGGCAACCGGTCGTCTTAGCCTAAATACTTGGCCTCTAGGTCCTATATATACAGCGGCCTATCTAGTTCCTTATTCTAACGGTATCCGCACTCAACATACCGTCAAACCTATGCATGTATAAACCTATTATGCATAAACCTACACATTTACTCGCATTTATGTGTGTCATTAACTGAGTTATATTACGCTACATGTAACGACACATGAAACGGGCGGTGAAACGCCATACGTTTCTAAAACACGTCCTCCTGTCAATGGAAGTGCCAACGCTTCTAGGGTGCGCGAAAGGACCATTTATGCAAACGCGTGACTTGGCACGCACACGTAGCCTCAGCGTCAAAGCTGCCGACTGTTCACTTCATACTGATATGAAACCATTTTTCAAATATGTCAGTCGCTATCCTTTTTTACCACTCCAAACCAGTTACAACACCAAATTCCAAGCAGAAACACGAAATAGCAACACACTGATTATATAAATCCAATAAAGAAAAAAAGAAGAATCGAATGTATATCATAGTTTTGTAAAAATTCAAAATTTCCTTAGAGGAATGGTGAGTAAAACTTTTTTAATGTTACTGATTTTTTTTTTTTTTTTAACGTCAATATTTTTATAACATAATAATCGTTATATATTTACAAATACCTAATTTATTTTCATTTAATACATTCACTTCTTGATAACTGTAGTTTTTGCAATACGAATCTTCAACGTTTTCTTCTTCTATTCAAATAAAAATTTTAAAAACAAAGATAATAATTGCTTGGAAGTCATTTTTTTTAGCCATTATAAACAGAGGGCTACAAATATTTTTTTTTAATTTCTAAGGAAAAAATTACAAAATATAAATTAAGAGTAATTATTTCTTAGAACGACCGGCTAGAGTGTATTCCAGCTCTTACTTCACAAAGATATTCAACGAAAATTTCTCAGCGTTGTTAAAAGGAAATATCCATTTGAAAAATTTAAAAAACTAAAACTACAGTGCCTGATATTGTTAAGGCAATAAATAAAAAGCTAAAGTATTTTCCAATGAAAACATCGTTAAAATTGGAGTTTTTTTTTTTCTTTTTGATTAAAAGTGAGATATAACTATGATCTATTGAACTACGAAAAAGAAGACTCATAAAAATATAAAATATTTTTCGGTTGAATACTACAGTAGATTCACCTTAAATATATTACTCTGAAATGAAATAAGCATTATAAAATAATTAATATAAATAAATGAATTTGAGACTGGACAATGCGTTCTTAAATTTGTACAAAACCGGAAGAATTATTCGTTTTCATCGAAAACAAGAGAATAAGTAGACACTAAGTATGTTTTTTTTTAAACAATAACAGATCACAATTACAATAAATTATACTAAAATAGGAACAATGCACTGGAATAATTGATACAATTAAAATGTAAAAAATTAAATCTCAGAAGTGGGTTCAGTCGAACGAGAAACGAATAGGTTAACGTCCTAGCTGTTGAAATCATCACGGTAAGTAGGAATAGATGAAAAAATTGAATTTTACGGCTCTGCTTAAATTGGCCGAACGGAAAGGATTGATTCAGTTTGACACAACAGCCCTGAAGAATGGCAGTGTAACATTGAATTAAATGCCAATAAAGAAAGATAAAATACTGAACAAAACATGGCGAATATAGTATATAGAACGATTCAATGATTAAATAATATTAAGAAAGACATTATCATCTATTACCATCAAGTAATTTTATTCCCTGAACTAAGATTGACAATTTTCCCTGATGCTCATAAAGTTATAACGCCCTCGTTCCACAATATTTACATAAAAAAAATTTTTTTTAAAGAAAATCTTTAGAGGAAGAATTTAAGCAAACTAAGTATTTCTACATTTCATACATATACAGTTAAGAATGCAAAGGTTCATGCAAAAGGGCTTCTTGTCGTGTTAAGTTAAATTCGTAAAAGCCGAAAAGAAAATGTTGTAATTAATGAGCTGAACGTTAACAATAAGTTATCCCTAAAATAAAGGAAGATGTTTCTGAACTAACCTAAATTTAGGATAACATAGATTTTTAACGATGGGGCCTACTTTGAAAATTAGGAGCCAAGAAAAGTCAAATTTGGCCGAGATATAACTCGAGAGATAATTCTGTCGAGGTAATATGTGTATTGCCTTAAATACCATTCGTACTAATTTTTATTCATTCGTGTTCACTGGTTCGTATTGTAGTTTTTGAAAATAGAAAATTTAAAAAAATTACTTTTTAAAATAAAAAAAAAAAATTATTACCTCATTTAAAGACATTAAACATTTAAAATTTAAAAAAAAAAATAATTAAAAAGCCCACAAAAATTCCAAAATTATTACAGAAAGACGATTACAGAAAAAGAGTCACGAGTATACTTAAGTGTAATGGTAAAAAAATATGATCATAATAGTATAAATAATGCTGCTTTGTTTTTTAATTCAGTTATAAAATTTATAATTTCCAAAAACCGTTTTAAGGTTTTCACAAGAGTAAAAATCATTCTTCTTCTCGAAATTTATAACAGCAATAAGTTAATTCACAGTCACTAAAACAAAAATTAATAATAATATCGTTATCATTGGTTAAATAAAAATTTCTGGATTGAAAATTTATGCATACTTGAAAGGACATAAATAGTTTTGTATGAACAGATTGCGATTTTGAAAAAAAAAAGTACATATATGTATATGAAAGAAAAATTTATAAGTAGAAGGCAACTATGTGCTTTTTTTCCACAAAAGGCATTTTCAAATGTTTCTCCAACAACGACAAGAACGAATTGAACTGGCGCCATAGACAGTGGATCCCTAATGGTACCTAGAGCTTCAACTTTGTACTCTCTACCTGAAATTCTTATTCAATACAGACCTAAGCAAAGGGAGGCTACAGAAATACAAATTAGGAAAATTAAATTTTACTCACGGTTAAATTGAATGAAAGGTCTTCAAAATTCGAAAATCATACCTGAAAACAAAAGATAAATTAATTATTAATGGATAATTACTATATAAATAAACATAGAAATTGTTTCAAATATTGTAATTCAATAACCGCTAAAAAATAAACTAAACTTATGGACTATGCAAGAATTAGCCAAGTGTAAAGAGCACTAAAGTTGTCAAATCTATGTTTTCTTATTCTAAATAATCCAAACATAACTCCATGAAGGTAAAAAAGGAATTGGATAAAGGAATTTCGCTGTAGAAATATTTTTTTTTTCTATTGAGTATAGAAACCAGAATTACTGAAGTTAAGAGAAAAAAAGTGTGAGAAAAATGAGTAACTCAATTGGAGTTAAATTTCAACTAATAATAGCAACAATTAAGTTATCAAATGCAGGCGCAGTCGACAAGTGAACAGCAATGCGGTACATTCGAACAGACGTGGGCGCCGATTCGAATCAGGCTGACGTTTCCTTTAATAATCCGGCCATACCCAAGGAATAAATCTGGAATAACCGGCCTTTTCAACAATTTAAATTTAAAATTCAATTTCTCTAAGCAAATAGGCAATTCCCCTCTTAGTTAATTTATTTGTTTTCACTTATTTTATATATTTTTTGTTCTAAATTTCAGCAAATATCTTTTCACTACAAGGCCTTTTAATTATTATTAGCCTTTCCAAAGACCAATCATTGCTTCATCGTATCACTACATAAAGCACGGATGAATAATATAATAATCTTAAATTCAAATTCAAGAAGAAAATAAAGTACTTCAGATATAATTGAGAAGATCCTGTGGTTTAGTATAACATCAAATAAAAATTTACATAAAAATTTACCACATTCGGTGAGGTGCGATTTTAAAATCAATTCCAAACTTTGAACGTAAATAACCTTTAAAATGGCATTCATACAAAGCCAAGTTCATTAAGCCTCACATTGCTAGGCTTTGGTAATTCTGGCGCAGAGAAGAACTCTATAAAGAATTCTAAACTTAAAATCACACCCCGTGGGACCTTTACCTTTAGCCTATGGGCCCAGACCCATGTCCCTAAATGGTTATTCAAAGGCCCTCTTAACTTCAATAACAACAATACATAACATTCAGAGATGCAATGTATGCATTTAACCGATTATTTCAGAGCTGTACAGATTGGTGGCAATGAGGACTATTCAAATATTTCAGAACTACATAAGCTAGTAAAAGTAGATAAAATCGAAGAAATGTTTCCAAAGACAGATATAAGTACAAGTATATTTTATCCATGGCGGTAGCTTTATATAATAGGGAATCATACTTCTCAAAATTAAAACGAGTCAAGAATGAACTGAGAAGTACGGTGTTTGGAAGATAGACTGAACAGTTTATCACTGATGTTGATAGAAGACTTAGACTTCGAAGAAATTCATAACTTTGCTAATCAATAATCAAAAAAGTACCTCTTGTAAATCTCTATTGAAAGATTATAATTTACAAGATTAAAACACCGTGATATTTTCAATAAATAAATTTGTGATAAGAGGATTACTATAACTTATGTAGCTAAAACAAAATATGCGTATTTGTGATACATGTACAGGAGGGTTTTTGTATAGCAAGCAGTAATTTACATTATCAATTGACATCCGCATGATGGTATAGAAGAATCAATCTAATCAGAGATTGATAAATTATTTGTCTCTTCTATAAATTTGTTTAATTGAAAACTAGTTCGAATGTTATACATTCATCCTCAGTTCTAAAAACACACAAAAAATTCAAAAATAAGCAATTCAAAATATAGTTTGGTATTATTATACATATTAAATTAGATTAATATAAATCAGTATTATAAAACATTTATGAATTATGAATTTAATTAAGACAAGAAATCAAATACATGTCTTAATTAAAATCATAGTTCATAAATGTTTTATAATACTAATTTATATTAATCTAATTTAATATGTATAATAATACCAAACCATATTTTGAATTGCTTATTTTTGAATTTTTTGTGTTTTTAGAACTGAGGATGAATCTATAACATTCGAAACTAGTTTTCAATAAAACAAATTCATCATGCTATCATGCTATATGGCAAATAATTTATCAATCCGTAATTTACATTAATTTAAAAAAAAATTAAATCTTTGGGATCACACCGCAAGAAGAGAAAAGCGTTAAAATATTGTATACTTTCAATACGTGACTAAAGGATTAAATTTATTAATGGCATAAACTCATAACCGAACAGTTTAAGAAGTACCTAATAAATAAAATTGCTGGTTTTACTTATAACAGCAAAGTGGTGAAACTCATAACTGTGACTGTAGTTTTTTGTTTTGTAATTTCAATATAACAATAATTTAACAATTATTTCCAGACAGAATCGAATTGGCCATAGACAAAGACAATGGCCGTAATAGATGAAATGATAGGGAGCCCAACTGTGAGTTTCACAAACTTGGCCATTCCCCCTTTACCATAAAAAGATGAGTACTTGCTCTATTTGACTGCGGTGGGCAAGTTGGCCTGAATTGAGTCGTCACAGTTCGATCAAGCTGGTGAAAACAGAATAGGTTTCTCTGCAAACAAGGTGTGATCACTAGGTTTTACTACGGATAAAACCGATTTCAAATGTTGGGCGTTCGTCAGGACAATTGCCCAGTTATTTTTCGTCTTACATCCAGAGGAAAAAAATAATAAACAATTTTCTCTACACAGGAATTATTTAGAAAAAAAAGAAGGAAAATCTGGCATGAGATCAGAAAAAAAAAAAAATCTTTGGGCAAAACAGAATCAATTTCTTTTATTTAGAAAGCTCTTTGAAATAGAATATTAATCCCTAAAAAAATAAAAAGGAGTAAAGTTAGTTTGTTCCTAAAAGTTTGCAAAATCTTTAATACTTTAAATATTAAGGTAACAGTGCTGACTTATTTTGGCACAATACATTGCAGCACAAAACATAGGTAAAAAAATATTCGTATTGTAATATACTAAAATGACTGAATAAACGATAAAATAAAATAACCATTATATTTCAGTTCACATTAATTAATTATAAATCAAATTTATAAAATTAAATCATCAATTCTCTCATTTAAATATACCAGCATAAGTATCTTTAGCAAAATTTTGTTTAAATAAGATCGTGTTTCTCGCTGTGTAAAAGCATTTCAGAACATCTCATGCTAATGTCCGCGAAACTCTATATGTTGGATATTTAAGGTCTAACCACGAAAACTACTGATTCTTTACCAAATTTTAAATTTATCAGGTTCCAAGATGCTTTTGCAATAATTAAATTTACCAATACCGATATTGCGACTGCGCAAAAGCCGAAAAGTATAAATTTTCCACCTAACACTCATCTGAAAGATAAGCGAATTCCCTACAAAACAAGATAAGTATCCTTGAAATCGGGCCATTATTAGCAAAGATACAGCGCATTGAACATTGTAGCCATGTTTTTATTTTCTTATTGCTGGAACAGAACAGAAGCGCGCTGCGTAATATTGTAATCGAGTCAAATTTTCGATGTATTTTTTTCAAGAGTTCTTCGCTTGTTTTAGTTGTTATTAGTCCCTCTCAATAAAAAAAACAACACATTTTTGTCTATTGGTCTGTGTGTCAAGATTATCTTTTGAACGGGAGAACTAATTCTATTTTGAAGTTTATACATATAATGATTTCTATCAAACTTTTAATTGTGCTCACTTAACCTTTATATCGACGTCGATTTTTGAAAATCATTCAGCAAATTTTACATGAAACGATTTTTCCACAAATAGCAATTTATTTATTTTTTAATTTTATTCGTATAGAGTAGGATTTTATTACGGTAGAAAACATTTTATAATTTCAATATATTTTTAAGACTGTTCAAGGCCAGAGAGACGTCTAAGAGTTTCCAGGTTTTGGTACACTTAAGTCATCAATTGTTGATTTTTAAACCATATCCAATTTTTGTTTTCGATATATGTGAGCGAAAATTGATAGAGGTGGTGTTTACGTCCCACAATAAATTGAAACCTAATTTTCAAATTTTTGGTGCTTAAACCTATTTCAAAAAACGACGTCGACATATACTCAAATCCAGGAATGGCTAAGCATTTCCGGGACAGCTAGTGAAAAATATACTGCTTCCGAAAATATATGTAGAAGACTAGTTTTAAAAAAACAGAAATTGAGCGGGTGAGGAATTACTCCTGATTGTAACTTAATACCTCTGTCATCCTCATTTTTTGAAATGACGAAAAACCATTTAAATGATTCAAATAAGAGGAAAATTCCCAAATCTGGCAAGACGCTCCACTAAGCTTAACGCCTCATCAAGTTTCAAGCGAATAACTTCTTCTTCTTTCTCCATAGTGCCTCTCAGCGTGGAGGTGCCTCAGTCCAAACATGCCAGGCCTCCCGATCCCGTGCCGGCGCTTTCATGGCATTTATCTTCTTGTCTCTCTTTTGGCCTTTTCTAGAAATGTGTTCAGTCCATTGCATTCTAGGTCGCCCTCTTGGACGTTTCCCCGTGGGTATGGCTTCAAAGAATTTTCAAATAACTTGCGAACTTGCAAGTTAATTATAACTTATAATAAGTTAGTTATTTGTTAGTTATAGTTAGTTAACTTGCGAAGCGAATAACAAACAACTTAATTATACAGAAATGCTGACATTGTGACAGCAGGTAAATTCTGTAGAGAATAGAGGTTCATGCATTGATAATTATCAATATAAATTAAAAGAGGACAGTAGTATAAAAAGTTTTGTTTTTAATTTAAATAAACTATTTAAAATTACCTACGCCTCAACATAGACAGGAAGGCTAGAAAAAGATTCATGTTAAATTCAACAGACATCCACTGGAAGAAGAAGTAAACATTTTGAAATGTTCACTGCAGCACTACTATGCTCTGCTTCATCTCACATGAGCGTTTCAAAAAGGTTACAAGTGATGCTCATTTATTATCTATTAGATATTAAAATTATTAAGATGCTTATTATAGTTTAGAAATATTTATATAGTTTCAGTACGAGTAGGAGATTATAATTTTTTTTAAAGTCCAAATCATCTGCTCTAGCAGGGTAACACGACAATAGCTATTCAGGCCGAGGGCGAACCGATAAACAATAACCTAGACTTGACTTCCTTTGATAATAAACAATGTCGTGTTAGAGGAAGCGATCAGAGTTGCAATAAATTTGTTGATCGGTAGGACTATCTCTATTAGTTAATAATATAATACAGTTTGGGTTTTTTAATATTATTTTTTTAATTTAACTGAAACTACTCTTTTTTTTAGAATTGAACCGGAAATCTCATTTCTTTAATTTATATCAAAACTAGAAAATCGACCTTTGAAAAACTAGGAATGGACTAGAAAGACCTACAAAGCGGTAAAAATAGATAATTTTTCGAAACATATTTTCAGTCCAATACCTTACTTAAAAATCCTATAGGTAATTTCAATTGAGGGTGGCAGAAACTGGCCGCCTATTTCTTATTTACCAACCTAGACTCGCTCAACCAAAATCTGTAGAAATTTAAAGCAATAATTTTTTATAGCGGCATCGAACTTATCCAGAGACAACTTAATAATCAAAAAAGAATGTGAATGAATGGCGAAGGTATTAATAAATAAGAACCCAGTAAGGAATAACTAACGAATTAATGAAACTAACTAAATATGATGATAGCTAATATTTCAAAAAACATAAAAATAAGACAGAAAAAAAAATGTACATGAAATATCTCTTTCTTTAAATACATCTAACTTTAAATGGATACAGCTCATGGTTCGTGGTTATGATGGTTACTTTCCCAACAATTTCTTCCATTAAAAAAAATAAGAAAGTCATTTATGGCTATAAAAAGTAAAAATTTAGCAAATCAGAAGTTTTTATGACGGCATTACGAAAACCTACCTTCATTTCAAGAAGTATTAAGTGAGTTAGGGAATACGGCATACGAGGAAGAAGAGTTCACGACTGGCTTTTATTGCACTGAAAAATTTTCCACGTTTTCTCAAGAAAAAACTGTTCCGGAGGATTTTAGTAACAAACAAAAATAACAATAAAAACTTTATAGAGCGCTTTGGAGAGGTAGAAACATTTTTGACCCTCTCCCCTAAAAATTTTACGTTTCAAGATACGTAGAATCCAAATATCGAATAAAAAAATCCGCCCGGCCGCCCTCCGAAACTACAGAACCGATTTTCTTGAGATTCGGCACCGAAGTCACAGGTCACCCCAGGTTGATGCTCGGAACTCGACATTACCATCCGTCTTTTTGTTTTAAAATTACGGCCGATTAGAGATTTAATAATCCCATAACTTGGTAATTTATAAAGATAGAGGAAAAATGTGAGAGGTTTTGGAATCAGCACACTAAGGCATTTAAAAAAAAAATCTATATAAATGCTTTTGGTTTTTTTTTTTATTTTCAACAATTATACCTTCGTAATTGACCAAGAAAAAATAAATATTAACCCGCCTCAAAATTTGAGGTTTTACGTTTCAAGATACGTAGAATCAAAATATTGAATAAAAAAAAAAAACATCCGTCCGTTTGTCTGATTTTTTTTTCTAATAAAAAGGATGAAAAAATCAAACAGATGTAAAAAATATTTATTACAGATCTACAATAGACAGATGAATTGAAGAGCAGACATAATAGATCTTGGGAACAACCGAGTAACAACTAGAGAAAGTTGAAGAGGCAGTGAACGTGTGACGGATCTGACTAAGAGGTCACAATTAGCCACCAAGATGGATTAGTTCATCCCAAGTGAGCCTGATATCCGAAACCAGTAAATTAGTGGGATTAGGCGGATTCTTATATTATTCCTAACACGCAGCTTCGCATTTTAGGAAAAAAAGCATTTTAATGAGCTAGCACTTAACTGTGAGCCGGAATGATTAAAAGAAATAAAAATACTCTAAGCTCAAATGGAAATATGCAGTTGAATCTCCTACATCACACTAGAAGACTCAAGTAATATATATACAATATCGAAAAATAGAAATTTCGATAAATACAAGCTATTTTTCATCGTCGACGTACATATAAAAAAAAATACTGCTGAATTTTTAGAGACAAATCACTTTTTGTAGAATTAAAAAAATAAAATAAAATGATCAAATAATCAGGTTGATAAAATTTTATTTTAAATACTGCACAAATTACTGATACACTACATTGCAGATTTTTTATCTATAAAAGTTGAATGTATACATTTCATGAAAATAAATCTAATAATATACAAATTTAGCGTGTCCGCAAAATCGAATCCATAGTAATTTTACTTAATTTTGAGAAAACTAATACATAAATAGCTAATGTTTTTTTTGGTAGTGTCATTTCAAAGTGTATATTACATATATAAAATTTGTAATCAATTACCATTTGCACTTAAATACTGTGAAATCGAACATTTTGAGTAATTTCGTAATCAATTCTTTTCGTATTCAAATATAATTTACTTGAAAATTTTGAGTAAAGTTTTAATTATTATTGGAGTTTCATTTTCGAATGGAAAATTTGTGTATGCTTAAAGAAAAAAATAAAGAAAAGGTAAATGTCAAGCGTACGTTTTTATTTCGATTTACCTTTTCTTTTTCTTAAATTAATTAATTTGTCATCCTTTTAAAACTGTCGGCGTCTTGACATGAGGCACATGCTAAATATACAGAAAGTTTTTTGGAATTAAAATTCAAGGTTTAAAAAAAAATTCAATAAAATAATTTTTATACCTATATACAGAGGTACAATTGTAGCCTTATACGGAAGTTGATTGCCAAATCAAATAATTTATACAACACAGTTAAAAACCGAAACATTAATAATTAGCTTAAAACAAACGAATGGCTTTATATTAATTAATTAATTTCTTATAATCCTAAAACATAAATAAAAGTGAACACACCACATATGTTCTACTCACTTATTCGAAAACATCAGAAACAGAGTTTTTGGAAAATAATTCCTTTAACTGTATTTTGGATCTTAATAATTTTTTAGCCATATAAATGTTCAATGAGAGTATTCAAAATAAATACAATGTATACTGACCTTACATCTAAATACATAAATTAAAATAAATATCAATACCGATAGAAATTCATTATGCAATATTATTCTTTTTTTCTGGATACTTATATCCACTAAAAATACTCAAAAGTTAAGGCTCGAGACTCCTAACTCAGAGCCCAGGTTCGACTCTGGCTGTAGGTAGAAAATTTATTGTCTGTTCAACCAGCTGTAGATCGACTATAGAGTTGGGAGACCCTCCTGGAACACAACCAGTCTCAATAAAACGGGGTATCTGTATCTTCATTGAGTTTGTTGCTGTTTACCAATAAATGTTCTTTATTTATACAAATGTATAACTTCCTTGAAAAATAATAAATAAAAGGCATTTGAATTATTTTAACAAGCATATTAATATCGCCCCGAATGAAGAATACTACAGACCCTGCTGGAACAATATCCACCATCAGGTAGGGTGGATGCTATCTCAATGCTTGTGAACAATGGTCTTATCTCACCAACAGTGCTTTTCTTCTGAGGAATAATGATCCAAGGACCAAACCCTTATGATGCTCCATAGTGTTAAGAATAGCATAAAAACACTATATTTCATTATCTTATGAAAAGTAAGCATATAAGGATTTCATTGTATAATTAAATAAGATATAAAAGTAAATATAACGTGCAGAAAAAAAGAACCGTTTTCATAGCGTTGAAGCAAGTTCATAAAACACACTTTAGTAGGTTAACGTTTATGAACATAATAAAAGAAGAGGATTAAGGAGGGGGAAATATATGTTTATTAATTCTTGCTATTAATGCTTCATTTTTGACAGAGGAAGTGAGGAGGAAAAGATAGATAAAGTACGGGTTATTATTATCTTTATTGTCATTGTATTTAATTATTTTTGTTCGGCTATTGTTTGCCGCTATCTGTTTCTCATGAATTTGACTTTAATGAAGAGGAATAAATAAATATTATGTTGTGTACTTTTTAAAACGACCTTTGGGACTGACTCTCCCACTTGTTATATAAATAGAAGTGGCTTCGAGGAAACTAAACATTGCAAACTTTCATTTCATTGAGATTTAAGCTCACCGTGACACTGTTCATATTAAACTTTCTTCTCTATATTAAAAAAAATTAGACTATTTTCGATGACAAGGAAATAATTATCTTCTGAAATTACCGTGGATGAACACAGGCGAAATAATAAAATTTATAGCTTAATATTAAAAATAATGTGTACTGCAAAATCACTTTTAATTGTTGCATAAAAGGATGAATATAACTGCCATTATTGTATTGCGTTAACGTTCAATCTTACCTTTATATTAATAATTTTTATAGAGATTTCTTTTTATAGAGACAAAACAAGATAAGAAAAGCAGCAGACAAAATTAAAGGAATCTCCTAAATGAAAGGGATGAGTTGACTTGCTGTATATAAGGCAATAGTACTCCTTATTTTCCCCCAATATTTCCTTTGTCTCTTTTTCTTTTCTTACCTACCTCATGACAAGAATTTATATCAATCCCACATTTATAGGGTCGTTAGGAGAGAACAATATTATTTCCTGGGCAATTTCGAAGAAGAAAATAAAATTTGTGAAGAATAAAAGAGCACATCCGCATATTCAAGTATATTTCAAAAGATTAGCAACAGTTGTAAAATATATATACGGATCTTGTTTATGGTTTTCACTAACAAAATTGATTTTTAATTTATTCATTGAAGTGTGTCGACCAATAGGGCTTACGTTAATTCAAAACTATATAATGTATATTTTATATTTATATTTATAAACTACCATTAGTTCAAAAATATTAAATATATTTATATAAATTCAAGTGGTATACAATTATCTTAGAAAACGGAAGTATTATGAATCCTTAGTTACCAATTCAACTGTATTCTTATTAGTTGGTTTAAAGATGTGCAGAGGTCAGCTATGCCAACCTTAATTTCAAATTTCTATTTAATTTCATAAGTTTATTATTGAGCAAACTACTCAGCTATCCTCAATGGATCCTTACGACATTTAGAATCCAACCACTGAAATTTCTAAGGGGTCCCGTGAATCGAACCCCTGTTATCATCTACACTAATACAAAACCAGACAGTCCAAGTTGACGCATAATGAAATGTATATTTATTACGATGTATACAAACATATATATATATATATATATATATATATATATATGTTTGCGTCAACTTGGACTGTCTGGTTTTGTATTAGTGTAGATGATAACAGGGGTTCGATTCACGGGACCCCTTAGAAATTTCAGTGGTTGGATTCTAAATGTATATATATATATATATATATATATATATATATATATATATATATATATATATACATATACATATACATATACATATACATATACATATACATATACATATATACATATATATATATATATATATATATATATATATATATATATATATATATATATATACACTTAAATAAATATAAAATAAAATATAAACTAAATATATTTCCTAATTATTATTAGCAGGTTTAAAATATTTTTGCCTCTCCATTACCTATACTACAGAAATAAAAAATAAATAAATTAACCAAACGAATTATAATTGAAAATAATAATTAACATTTCATTATATTTAACATTAGGTAAAATATAAATAAAACTGATATAATATATATTATATTTAAAACCATGTATGAGTGATGGACTATAAATCACACGCGACAGATATCGACTAACCAGCGAAGATCGAACTGAGGTCATTGACTCCAACGCTATCATCAGGTAACTGTTCCGGTATTTTGTAAACATAACGACTTTAGACTTTGCATCAAAGCCATTAAATGTATCTAGATAATAAAACAAGCTGCAATAAAGAATAATAATAAAATTAAATCTAAAAAAATTAATGAGAATATTGGATTTTTAGTTACAAAGGTTATGACTTAATTTTTACTGCTTTCAGATTTAATAATGCTTCTTTCAAAAACTTAATTCAAAAGTAAATACAATTTAAAAAAATATAAATTTAAATTATACTTATCGAACAAAAAATTGAATAAATAAATTTAAACTGTCCAATTAGTCTCAATACGCTAAAATATGAAGCCATTAAAATGGAGCTACTGCAGAAGAGAGCAATTCTTCATTTTCTTATATTTTAATTTAGATAACTAATTTTTACAAGAATAAAAAAATGGAAAACGACAGACACACATTTTTATGCAGACTATACATGAATATTCACTTAATGTCTTGAAATGATTCTGACATGCCTAGCAGTTTTTCATCAAATGATTTTTTTTTCAGTTTTAACGAAATGATTTAAAGCACCTGTATCAATCCAAATTGTAAATAAATGAAGATGGCTTAAAAGCCCGAAGCGTAGCATCCAAATAAAAGATCTTGCGGTGAAATATTTTCAGCTTTGATTTATTTACATACATGATATTTCACCTTAAATCAATAAATACAAATTGAGAATTATTATATAACATAAAACATATTACTTTGTAATACAAGACGGAAAGCAGCATTTGCGGGAACTGGATGCGACATTATCAAGAGAGCAATCAATCAACAAAATGTGAGGTGAAAAATGAAACACATAGGGTGGATCATCCAAATTAAACTTTCCTGAAAGTGCTTTAAAATATTTTAATGGTAATAGGTAATAAATATCATATAGGTAAGTAAATAGACAGCTAATTAATTATAAATTGACAATATAAAAAACTTCCTGAAGTTTAAAATTATTATTATTTAAATATTATGGAATTATGCCGAAAAATAATGAAATAGTAATCAGTATCATTCTATTTTTTTTATTATTAATTTTCATGATTTTTTTAAATTTCATGGGCAGTTCATATTCCAGTTTTAATTAAAAATAACAACCGTAATATTTTTAAAATAAAAAAGGTTATTAAAAAAAAATAAACACTGATGAAATAAAATAATACCACAAAAGTTGCGTAAGATTGGTTTTGTATAACTCAAGTTGTAATTATGCAATGGAGTAAATTACGAGTATTATTTACGTTTTTTTACCACAGAACTGTGTGCTTCAAACCCATGAAGCATTGGCGTGGAAGAGGAGGGCGCCAAAAAAACAAAAATCCATTTTTATCACATTTACTGAAAAAAATTATAGTTTAATAAAAAATGAAAGTTGAATATAACTGAAAGAAGCATTAAAAAAGGAATGTGGCGGTAAAGGGAATCTTATGATCTTTCTTTTAGGACATTCTAAACTGGAGTGAACTAAAGAAACCAGGTCCCCTGCTGCAAGACCCTGTCTTCCCTCTCATTAATACTATTGCTTTTCCATTCGCCCCTCCTCTAACACAGCTGTCTCCAAACTTCTTTTGATTTTTACTTTAGTCTCGCCTTCGTATGGATCGGGCGCAAAATTTGAACATACAATTAATACTTTTCTTATCATTCCTAAGTACTGTAATCAATTTTATTTTTTAAATATTGGTAATTATTTTTTGCCACATCATTCAGCGATGTTTTGTTATGTCAAAAAAAAAATATTCTCATTCTCGCGCATCCTTTTTTTCTCTAGCCATGGTGAAATAAATGTTTTGGGGGCACATTTTTCCGCTGTTCCTATCCAGGCGAGAAAAATCAAGTTACTCCAATAATCCAGTACTTAAAAACGGATAAATAATTTAACTGAACGAGGGGCTATTCGAACCAACAAAATGCCTTTTAAATTGAGATCTCAAAATTTTCTTTTCTTTTTTTTTCACTTATCACCTTAAGACAGAGTAAAATTAAAATATTTTATGATGTGGGGTGGAAATTAAAGAAAATTAACAAATTTATGTGACTAAGGATGAAAATAAATAAATAAATAATGACAACAGATGAATAATATAGTATTGAATTTATGTGGATATAAATGATGTTTGCAGACTGCAGAAATTGTGCCCTGTCCCCAATCGTTGTGTTCGTGGCATTGTTCCCATGGCAGCGACTATTTTTAGTCTTATCAAAAGGAGGAATCCGAAGAGCACTGTGCTTTACCACAGTGGTGAATCTAACTCATTTAATATGGCCAAGAAGTAAATATTTAGATAAAAGGAATACGAAGAAATATAGGTAACAGTAACTTGGCTATCTTATATCCAGTCTAAATTACGGTCACTTCCTAACCCCGTAACCAGTTACAGGTTAAAGTAATCTTCATGGTAATAATTTAAACAAAAATAAAAATCATATACCAAAATCCATGGAATCAACAAATAGTAATTACAACAACTAATTATATAGTAATAAGTAAAGGCACAAAGAAATACGGCAATAAACTTGACTCATTACGATCATTTAAATTAGTTAACAAGTAGAAAAAAATAATGATAAATTAACGGTTATATCAACGTAAATTAAAGGAGGTAGCTTTCAAGCCCTACTTCACTTCATTTTCAAACCAGAAACAATAAAAAAAATTAGGAAGCAAGCCCTAATTTAAAAAAAAATAAATAGATAAACCAATTTTATAACAAACTGAATTTAAATTATGGGAGCGAGGTTGCCAAACGGGTTGTGAATTTCATATGCAGAAGGTACCCTCCTTGAATCTTTGCTTACCACACAAAAGTGTCTCTTGAGTATTACTATATCACGGTCGAAACCTTAGTTTACCAAACGTTTCGTGGTACGTTTGAACCTAAAATGAGTACTTGGCATTAGAGAATAGATTCGACGCTTAGACGTCTCCAAATAGATCTGTAAAGAAATTAAACCAATTTTCACCTTTTACCAATTTTCAAAGACAGATAATTTTGAAATAAAACTTTAAAAATATACGAGTATAAGCAGAAATGATACCGTATAAAATATCGACTTCAAGGTTTCATTGGCCTTGAATCGAAAGTTGAAAAATTATTTCGGCTGAAAGTTCTGAGAAAGAAATTATGACCCGAGTAATAGACAAAGCATTATTTTAAATTTATTTCGGTGAGTAATTATGCAATTTAATACTACCAAATTCGCAAAAAGTTGGATCTGATTTACTCTATAGTCATCCAGTCCTACATTGTATTGTATTAAAGACATCATTAAGACCCATCCGCCACAGAATATTTACCGTCGAAACTCATTGGGTTTTTTACTACTTCGTGCTTACATCTCACCTAATACTGCATATAGATACAGGACTGATTTTAGTCATAATGCACATGTTAATAGTTAAAAAGGAATTGGAACTATACAAAAGAAATTGGTAGACTTTGAAGTAGTTAAAACCGATGAATAGTTTCTTGAAGGATTCTACTAGAACACTATCAAGGAACAAAACACGGTACGGTGCCCTACACTTTCGACGATAGGAAAAACAAAATAGCAGAGAAATATTTTAGATCTACAATCGTATTGTGATGTTTAGTGATGAGAGTTTAGGATGAAAAAAAAATTCTGTTCAAATAAAGATCTATTGTGGAAAAACTTCATCAGAGGCAGTTAAAGCGACTCTTTCATTAAAGCAATTGGCAGGAAAGCAATAAAGAGACAGACGAAACTCTAATGTTATTTTCCATTTCTTCTGCTCCACTTTCCACTTCTCTACTCAGCTGAAGTTCGCACGTTCTTCCTTTCTCTCGACAGTTGAATTTTTTTTTTTTCAAGAAGTATCCTCACACTTTTACTGTCCCACAGGAGTAAAAGCATATGCTTTGGGTTTCTTAGAACTATTACCCAGGTTAAAGAAAAACCAAATTGGTCCAATTAGCAACAAAGATTTTATGCTTGATCCGTAATATCCACTTGATATTAATGATGACAAATAAAATCTTAATCTTAACAAATATAATCGAAAGTGTTAAAACACAATTTTAAACATTTAAAAAACTGATATTGACCTAAATTTGCGTCTGTAATATAGAATAAATTAGTAATCACAAGTACACAAGTTCAGGTATTGAAATGGAAAAACTAATCCAAAATTATATTGTTCCAAATAAAAAAATACAGGAGATTTGAATGGAACTAAAAACCATAGCATGGCAGATGGGACGCCTGGACCACATCCTTGCGGTTTAGAATCCATCTGTGTGTTAACATCAAAAGGACAACTTTAAAGATGCGGTTAAAAAAGAGGGTATAGAAAATGAGTCATCAATACTAGAATAAACGAAAGAAAAATATCTATAAAAATGAAGAAAACCAGGAACAGTAAATAACCACAAAAACATTAATAATTAGATTGTTTGAAGAAGATCCCAAAAATTTGTTTGTCTTTCAAGATAAAATCGATGACGAACCTGGTTTCGCCAGGATCAGGACAAAAACTTATTTTTTGTCAACTTACTATCTCGCTACCTTGCTTTGACAAGGTTACAACTGACATTTTTGGCTAAAATGAGATCATTGGTGATTCTGACTCTCCTTTGTCTGCACAAGAGAAAATTATTCTACCAGCGTCTGCTGAGACGTTTTATTATTTTTTTTTTTTTTTAGACTAAATATCGATATATTTTATATAAAATCAGAGATATGGTATTTCTTTATTAAACCAACTTTCAAAAGTTAAAAGTTAAAATCATGTAAAGTTATGAGGAGAAAATTGATAAATTGTATTGATAACGAAAAATGTTTTACCACTTTAAATATTCAAACTGATTTTTCTTAAAATTAAGGTTAGAGCAGTTAGAACCAGGGGGTGAACAGTATTTTTTTTATAAATGAGTTCAACTTTTTGAAACAGTTTGAAAAAACTTATATATATATTTTTTTTTAATTGTTATATCTCGACTGTAAATAATATAGGTTTTTTAGTCTTGAGGTTCGGTCAATATATACTACAATATTTTGGCGACGTTTCAAAGTATATATATATATATGAATGTCATAAAATAGTATTTGTTAAACTTGTAGTTATTTCCTCTAAAATAAAAGTAATAAATACGAAAAATTATAACTTATAACGGAAGTTCATAATTATTCTCTGCTCAGCACTCTAGCGCTGGTGAATCAACTCTAGTGAGTGGAAAACTAATGAATTCCGGCGATACTGGAAAATATTTCAAAGTTAACTTAAGAGATGCAGTTTTATTTTTTAATCAGAATTGCTTAAGTAGTCCAAGAAAAGTAAAAGCTTAAATGTTTTTAGATAAACATAATACTGTTACTTTTCTTGTTCGATAACTTGGAAATACATGCAGACTAATCCTCCTGCTTTGTTGGCCTTTGCCTCTATTTATTCCTGCTAAATAGCTATGAATTGTCTATCAGTTGTTCATATTCACATCAGCGTGATTACTTACTAAAGAGTTTTGTAAAGTGATTATTTAATTTACAAGTTAAATTTGTCAATATTATTTTCGAAATGAGACAGAAAAAAAAAACACTTTTCAGAGTTTGTTTAATTTTGAAATATAAAACAAAAATAAATGCACGCTGTGCAACTAAAAAATAGCAGATAATTTTGCAACCAATTTGAAAATTCATGTAATTAAGAATATTCGACTACTTGCAAAAAAATTAAAAAGGTTTATATAGCACTTAACGAGGAAATGTTTTTAGAAAACTGCATTAATTTAGGTACAAAAGGAGGCTTTCCATTATACCTTTTGAAATCTCCGTTTTTTCGGATTATTGTGAGCCCAATTTCCATTAGCTTGAAATGTGAAAATATAAATTCGTTAAACGTTATACAAATTATTGAGACAAAGGCTATTACTATTAAATATGAAAACCGCAACTTATGCTTGGGAAAGGTTTTTTCATTCAATATTGACATTGCCCCCCGTATGGGTAGGTCTATCATGGGAGTTATTATACAAAAAATTCACGGCAAACGTATCACCACAAAAATTAGAGCTATGGTAGAACTTTTTCAAAGTCATATTGCAGAAATTTTAATATTGAAATATTTAAAATAATTGAGAAATATGGTATTCAAATTGGTCAAATTTTTAATATTACGACAGACAATGGTTGCATTTTTTTTACTTTGTTAATTTTCAATGATTGCAATTTGTTTTACTAATTTGCAGTAAATGAGGAAGATCTATGTTAAGCTGTAATGACTAAAGTAAGAAATTTATCTTAAGTATTGCGAACTACAACGTTTTCTCTGTTCATTGGGAACTAACACATGATAAAACCTGTATTGGACGTTTCTACGAGATGAAATTCATACCTAAGTATGCTTGAAACCATTATTAAATACAAGAGGTTTAGTTTTGATAATGAAAGAGTCAGGAGCGTAGCAGAATTTTTTTTTCGGGGAGGAGAGGGGGAGGAATAAAATTGTTTTAGGGGAGTAATATAATAAGAAAGCAAGTAATTAATCACCTAAATGCCTATAATCGCCAAATTGGGAGTAAGTATAAAATTGGATTAAAAATTAATACTAACAATATATTAAAATTTTACTTAAAATACAAACTTTATTTTATTCGTACGTTTCGGGGAGAATAGATCCCCTAATCCATCCCCTGCGTAAGCAACTGGAAACAGTTTATCCTAATTGATAATGATTGTTGAGGGATTTCGTTGAAGCAATCATTGGTACTTTTTGCCAGTAAAATAAATCACAAGAGAGCCAACTGCTTATCGGAGATTTCTGTAAATACCTTCTCAACTTGAAGTTGGCTATTAAAAAAAAAAAAGATGGGCCCCTTATAGGAAAATTAGAAGTAGTTATTAGGAAATGGGAGCCAGCATTATTTATAAATAAATCTGCTATTTCTTCAGTGTTTCTTGATCCTAGGATCAGTGCAGTATTGACACCAAATGAAAAAGAGGAAGCTAAAACGCTAAAAAAGAACCTTTTTTTAAACTGTGTCTGCAAAAAAGAGTATCTCCAAGCACAAATAGGAAAAGAGATGATCATAGAAAAAGAAGATGACTGTTCAATTTCTTTTTAGCAAATGTTCATACTGTCAAGCAGTCATCGCTTCTACTTCTGGTTTTTCCTCAAACCAATTAAGAACAGCTTCAGATATCCTTCTCAAAGAATATCTCAAGGAAATCAAAAACAATAATGAAAGTTCAGATGATGAGATATATGAAGGAGTATACAAAGCCTAGCGGGAGATAGATAAATTCAAAAGAAGATCCACTCCCGTAGATACAAATTAATATCCTACTGGGAAAATAAAAAAAAAATTAAATACCCTAAAATTAAATATTTACGTTATATAAATTAGGCTTGACTGTACGTGGTTTTCCTGGAACTCAAGTATCTGTACAAAGGGCATTAACATCTCTAAAATATGTTTTAAATGATTATAGGTACAACCTTCGCAATGGAACTCGTGAAAATACGTTGTTAGTAACATTAAATTAAATTAAATGGTTAAACATTTCTTATTCTTTAAAATTTTTAATGTTTTCATTATTCAGCTGCTTTTTCATAAAATGTATCATGCTCAAAAACTTAAATTATCATTTATATTGATGTACTTAAAATTAGTTATTTGTTGAATTCTAAATGTTCTACCTATTTTGAAATATTGAAAAATTATGCAAGATTATTATATTTTCTGTTAATAGAAACGTAAAAGTATATTATTTTTTCATTAAAACCCATTCAGGTAAAAGATTTATAAAAACTGTTTAATAAAAACTTATACTAATGAAGTTTAAAATAAAAGTTAGGGAAATAGCTTTTTTGAAATGGCTTCTATCAATAAAAGTAAAAGTTGAAAAAACGCTTAATTATAAGAGTTAACTGTTTCATTCGACCCCTGGGTAGAAACTTGTCAAACCAAGATAGCGATTTGTTAACAAATATTTATTAATAGAAAATCTTAAATATTTACGAAGATTAAAATTTTTTTTTTTTAATATATAAGTTTAATAAATAATTATTATACCCCTTAACATTATTCAAATTCTTCCTTTCTTCGAAACGGATTTTTACTAATGATAACAAACAAGAAATGCTAATGACCAAAGTTATGAATGAAATAGGAATCTGACACAGAGAACAATTTACAACCTGTGGCTTGGATCCAGAACAATGGAGGAAACCACCTGTCGGTTAGGTGGTGGTGGATGCTACTAGATGTATTGGCAGATGGTAGAGGGTGTTTCATGGCTGGGTGAGCAGGAGGGGTCGAATTAGTTTTTTCCAAGGAATAACTAAAGGAGAAAAACTTCAAATCCTTAGTAAAAAAACAACAAAAAAAACTCCTTTTTCATATATTTTCAATCCCCAACTGATATTCAACTGGAGGCAATAGGTGAATAAGCATAAAGGGCAAATACATATCACGTAATTCAATAATAGAATAGTACCCTGTGATAATTCATTCCTAACTTGAATTACAGATTTCCTTTTCATAGATGAATCATCCATCCGATTTTCAGATTTGCTAGAGAGTGCTATCATCTCTCAGGTCTACGGTCAACTAAGTCTTGAATATATTTCATATAATTTTTGTGAAGTTTTTTGATTGTTTGTCGTTTGTATGAGTTCATAACTTGTAGGAACGTGCACCATAATAAACAGTATAACAGATTACATATAGTGACTTTATGATAAGTTGCAGAGTTTTATCAAATAGGAATAAGTATACAAGTACAGTCCAAAGTCGATAATTTTTAAAGAATGGAATAAATGAGTCTTTGGTCAGTATTGAAGATTTCTGTTAAATTTTAACAAAGGATTTTTAAGAGCCAGTGATTGCTTACTATGTAATAAGTAATACAAATCGAGACAAAAAATAATAAAATAATAATAATTTGTAAGAAATGCATCAATGTTGATCAACATTGTTGACTAGCATCGCTGCAACCGGGAAGATCTTCTCTAACTGAAAGCCAATAACTACAGGGATTCCCCATGGGGTCATGCAGACAATTGCCTCTCTGGAACAGCATATTTTTGTTTATACTTATCTGGGATACAAATTATTCATTTATTAAACCAAATATACTGAAAAAAAATATTGATAATCCTCAGTCTTCAAAGCCTTCGGTCGAAAAGCGGAATACTTTAGTCAGTTTAACATCTATAGTCATGAAGGAATGAAATGTAAGTCAGGGCTAATCTTATAATTTTGGGTTAAATGTTAATAGAAATTTTAACGGTGAGTAGATCTTATTGACATAAAATTTACATAATTTTCGTATTTGATTAATATTTTTCGTTTTTACATAAGACATAATATAGGATGATAGCAGGGTCATACATAGAAGTTAACCAATGATTGCATTTTAAAGGACACGGCGTAGAGGAGCATTGCACCAGCGTTGCAAGTCTTAAGGAAATATTTTCCTTCATTTCATTTAGCTTTCTGCATCTCAATTTTATTATAAAAACCTCTGTAGCCTAGAAAAGCAGTCGTGTGGAAATGGACCACTTATATGATTCTTAAACAGAGAAAGAAAGAACTGGTCTCAGAAATGAAGAAACCATGAATTTCTTAATAAAATATAACGTCGACGTGATCTTATCCCGGTATGATGAAACACATCAAGTAAGCCAACTAGTCAATTCAAACGTGTATGGAAATGATATTATTTTTTATTTGCAATAATAAATATGAGTATGCCAGTTCCGAAATATACTAAAGTCTATTTAGTTTCACTGATTTCAGGATTTTTTAGAGAATAATTTGTTTTTCTGGTATTTTTGAAGCCAGAGTGTATAACGACCCTGTCAGGTTTAAAGATGAAAGTATCAATGTTACTTTGAAAATGCCATAAGCGTAAAATATACTTCATAATTTTCTCATGGTCCTCTTTTGGAACTTCAATACATTCCTGTAGGTAAATGAATGAAATTGATATAAATATTTTTTATCATAAACTCTTTAATAAAAATTTGTTTTAAGAAATTCTGCTCAACACAAGATAATTTCCCATAAGAATTTAAACAAAGATAGCATCACTTGGATTCTCAGTCAGAATGACGCGTTAGGTGCCTTATTATTTTTTGTAATTTTTGGGAATAAAAGGTAAATGAGCTAAAATAAACATTTATTATATTTTTTTAGTGTTTTTTATTTCTGAATTTCCCCTCAATGTACCACAATTTAAACGACGTGATTTTCTCTGTTGTATTTCTACTTGACGTTCAACACTGTATTATTATTAGAAACATAGAAAAAAACACGCTTAAGCAATGTATATACAATGAAATGTAAATTACACAATGTATAATAGATAAATATCACGCACGATAATTTCATTGCCGTTTGGAATGATACACAAGTTACTTTTTTCCCCGTATAAAGGAGGCAATCCCATATTTGATGGTGTGCCTAAATATGTTTATAACCCTCTTCTCATTAATAAAAAAAAACTATCAATATTAATCTGCTAAATCGCCGAAACTGAAGCCTATGATGCCCTTTTTTCAAACAATATGAAGTGGAATAACTTGTTATTTCACAACTACGTATAAAACTAACATCATAAATTGAAAATAGGATATTATAAATTAACTATCTAAAGTAGATGGAAATGAAAGTCACAGGGCAGTGTTGAAATATTGGAATAATAACGAAAGTTGCCAAACATTTTTAAGGTTACACTAACCTTACGAAACAAACTAGTCCGATAATTTTTCAATATGTTAAGTATGAGGCAATGAAATAAAAAAATAAAAAAGACAAGACCAATGTGATTTCAATACAAAAAATACATTATTATTTAAGGAGATATAAATAATAGAAAGAATAGACAATATAAAAATATTTCTCTAAAAATATAACATGAAATATTATTTAAAAATGAAATAAGGTCTGTTATCTAAAGAATGGCTAAAAACAGCAGAACTGAGAATTGTAGTGTAGCTTCATGACAGTACGCTCACTGAGAAATTTAGGTCAAGCGAAGAACCTTTCTGATAGCTGCAAAAGATAACTTCATACAACTTTGTAACTTGAGAATTATGTGTATAAATATCTACCCGTGGGGGCAATATAAAGTTTAGTGCAGAAAAAAAGGATTTTGTTTTCATTTATATATTTTTTTATTTGTATTGCCTAAACATTATTAAACATTATTAACGTAGCAATTTTTATTTTTTTTCCTTATTTGCATCGTATTTTAAAGTGATATTCTTCAATTGAATGTAGATTTTTGAAAACATTTATAGATCAATAAAAATTGGACTCTAATTAGGTTAACACATTTTTTTGCTTGAAAATAATATAAACCATTATTCCGTCAAACTTTCATGACAGTGGCATCATTATTACTTTACGTTAAGAACGTGTAATGGAAGCAATATAGAACGTTATTCAGTCAAAATCCGATTTCGCAAAAATTATAGTTGAATTTAAAGATTGAGTAACCCTTCTGTCTATTCTATTTGAGATGAAACTCCCACATTAGCGTTGAAATATTGGACTGTTTTTCGAAAAATTAATATATTTAGTTCAAAATCATTGAGAAGAAAGCTTCCGCAGAAAATCTTCCCTGGCTAATATTTCCGGCATTTAAAGAAAAAAATGAAATTTTTTATAAAGCCTAAATACCTCAATATTAAAAAAGCTTACTAGAAATATTGCATTAGAAAATAAAATTCGCAATTTCGAAGTTATGCTAAATATTTTGGAATGATTTTTTAACGTTTTCAGCAAACTTAATAGTTGTTTCATTAATTCAAATATATTGTTTGAACAATAAATTAGATACAAAAAGTAAATTAAAAATTAATTGTTGTATGAGTTTTCAAGTGAAAGAAGAATTACGCCCTTAACCATTAAAGGATTTCTTTAAATTTCAATTGCTATTATTTTCAGAGATAAATATTTTACGATGAGAAAACTACGTAATATCGATTCTTATTAGGATAACTCTTCTATAAAAAAGGACTATGATTATCCTTGATCAGGATCAGATCAGCCCCAACCAGTGTCCTTTTAACCTTTGATACTTCAAGGCCAAGTAACTCAGAGATTCGGAATATACAAAATACAAGATATACAAATTTTAATATGTACAATATTAGTTTCATTCGGTGTAACTGGATAATATGAAAAAACGAAGCAAAAGTATTGGAATGAATCAGTACGTAATATCCAACGAACGACAACTGGTAAAATACCGAAGATGAATAATGTTAACAAAAATACAAGTTAAAAAGCCAAAGGCAATAACATAATAAAAAATTACAGATCTAACATAAAGTTATATTAGTTGATTACTTAAAGATTGGCTTTTACTGAGCACTTAATTTCCTGAAAACCAGATCAACCGAACCGGCGCACACTCGTCCAGATGGTAGGAAAACATATAAAACTGGCTTTAAAACAAAAATTAAAGCATAAAATAAGGTATAGAGCTATAATAAGTTGTCTTTTAACGGAAAAAATCGATAAACATTTTTTTTTTTTTAAATTAAAACAAAATATTTAATTGGGAACATTGCATAGTTTTCGTTCGGGACATTTTTCAAGAGAAAATATTTATGTATTTTTTTTTTTTTACAACCCTTATGACGAGCCCTCTTCTGACAAATTATAATCTTTAATCAAGTTTTCTTCCACATTTTTCCTCCTTCGTAATTTCATTTGTATAACAGAAGCTGATTCGCGAAGCTATTGCTCATTTTTCATTTCGAACGTTTAATAGCATCAAAAAAATCAACCTTGGGTCTTTCGAAATAAGATGTATTTCTTGGCGCGTTATAAATCGACAACTGTTTTTATGGAAAAAAACTTTTTAAATATCGATGTACTTATTGCCATCGAATGTTTAGGTCACAAATTAAAGAGAATAATAATTTAGATTCACGAGGAGAAAGGCCTTTTTTCCCCTTTCCAATTACAAAATTGATAAAATCGTCCATTTTAACATTGGAATTCGAAACATTTCCAGCTTTTAAGACGTAGAAAATTTCTCTTCTTGAAAGCCAAATAAAATCTGATCGAGATTCTACCAAAAGAAAGTAAATGTAGAAGTACTCTGTAGTTCCAATAGTACGCAATTTAAAAAAAAATTGATTTCTTTTGAAAAATAAATTAATAAAAGAATAAAAAGTTCAAATAGTTGCAGCTAATTTTTTTGCTGCAAAATGTGAGTTAAGGGCCCTTGAAAGTAAAATTGATGATAAATCGATGCATGAATCAAAAGTAATGAATAAAATCTGCATAGTTATTAAAATAATAATAAAAATATCATACCTCTAGCCGCAGAGTCCTATTGAGTCATATTGGTATAGCTAAACCACAGTTATTCACCATTATAATAAAAGCACAAACATATCTTAACCTGTGTATTTCAAAAATATTAAGTTTAAATGACTTCTTCTGATATGAGGTGTTTACTAATAATAATTTGATCCCTTCCCTATTTAAGAGAAGTTAATTCTTTTGTTTTTATACAACTATTTATTATTGTTTCCTTATCAAGCAATGTTTTGTAAGGTATTAAGTTTTGAAGATATAAAATTCATTTTTCGACTTTTGGCCATGTTTTCCTATAGTCTGGACCACTGTTCACGATGATAATTTTCCCGAAAATGTCAATTCAATTAAAATCCTCTCTTGTCCTTTCGGTACAATTTTTGAGATTGCGTTAAAATATGTTGAAGAACACCAGGAATCTACAGCTGTACTCAAACGATTCAAATGCATTTTCTTTGAGCAAGACTTGACATAAGTCGAATCCTCTTGCCATGGAACGGAACCTGACGTAAGTACGAGGACCGCCCGTGAATGAATTATTGTTGTTACCATTAAAACGCAATAATTATCATGTTTATATAAATGTTGTCTTTAAGGTAAAGTATAATCGTACTCCACTGACAAGAGTCCCGATTCCATAGGTCCTCCTATTCCGTGTCCTCGGTTGGGATTCGAATAATCCTGGAACCAGTGGAGGTCGACCAGAGTTCTCTATTTGGCGCTATAACAATGTTTTTTTTTTTTTAAATAAAAAATATCTAACTACTTATTAAAAACTGTTTCAATCCTCATACCTAAGACTTTACTCAATTTTATATAAAATAGAAAATGATACATATAATATTTTTAAAATTTTATTTAAAAAATTTTTTTTTAATGAAATATTCAATAACTTGATCCAGGTATACCCAACGGTACTCCAAAGAACAGCAGAAGAAGAAAGTCTTGGCATTAGAGAAGGCTCAGAGCCTAGCTATAAAAAGACAATAAAAGAGTGGTTCACACGGGTCGTAGCCAGCCCTCACCTGTTCGCTCAGGTAAGAAGGGACTAGTGCAGGTGTTTTATAGCTACACGGTCGGGTCTGAGGACAGTCTGCACCGGACAATGGAAATAGGATAATCATGTACATATTTTGTACTTTCATTTACGAAAAGAAACTTCCAATGTTTTTATTTGAAACTATAAAAATAGAACACTGCACCAAAACGTAAGCATCTGAAACTATTTTTATACTTGGACAAGAGCATATCATTAAAATCAATTCTATTGGCGCGTTTCGATTAAGTTTTGATGAGAAAGATAAATAAACTACGAGATAACATTAGCATCTATGACTAATGATATGAAGTTTGAATAAGAATTGTTAATATTACAATACGGACGTCATTATTATCAGAGATGTGTGATTTAACAACGATACATTTATACATTAGGTCATTTCCAACATATTGCCTAATTTTGTATATCTTATTTTCTAAACAAAAATTAAAGAAGGTCTCAAAAAAGAATCAAGAAACTGACATAGATCCATAAAAAAAAAAGAAATGGAAAAAAATTCGTTCAAGCTATGAAAAGAAAATTCAAAGGGTCGACAGAAACAAAATAAGTTATGGAAATAACTTTAGGGAAAAAATAACATAACAGACAAATTAGATAAAATTTCATTTATGTATCAATAAACTTTGGACACAAATTTTGTATAGTAATTTTTAATTTTTTTTACATCTATATATGCATATGTAGTTCTAAAAAAATAATAATAATAAATTAGACGTAATTTAAAAATTAATAAATTAGGTAAAATTGCTAAAAAAAAAAAAAAGAAAATGTTTTAAATGATAAAAACAATTTATAACGATGAAAAAGCATTAGTACTTCTTCGTAAAAATAGGTAAAATAAAGCAAAGGAACTGAACTGCTGTTTTAAGACAATAGCTATTATCAGCGAAGATTCTTAAATAGACATCGAATACTAAGTCATAGAAAAATTCATTTCAATGTAAAATATCAAAGATAAATCACTTCTAGCCGATATTAAATCGTTGAGTACTGTAGGATTGACTACTGGCTCAAGATTTTATATATTGGGCTAAAATATTTAAATAAAAGGAGCTATATTATTTCATTTCTTGACTGCATTTTTCGGCCGTTATAATTTTCAAATAAATGAAATTTATATTACAATAAATACTTGAATCACCAAAATGGTCCCATTTACGTTTTCAATGATTATTAGTAATACTTGTACCGTTGTTTGGTAATTAGTAATTTTTGTACAGTTAAGAATATTTAGAATGTTAGATGAAAGGGACATGCTTCCACAATTACAATAATGATTACATGAAAAAAGTGTCAGGAATAAATATATCTGACCAGATATAAATGTTTTCAATGTGGTGGATTCAATCCCAACACATTCCACCTATTCAACCATATTTTAAATTTAAATATATAGCAATATCCACATTCCTTATCTGTTTCGTCCGTAATAATTTTAGAATGTGATAATTATTCTGCATCTGGTTCATATTCAAATGCGAGATGATTGAACGGTGTTCGAGTTAATGCTCGTTGTATTTTCGTCCGGCGTCCATTTATGTAAAACGAAAAATGTTCACTAATACACACACATAACTTTACTACAGTGTCACCTTATATATATATATCTATATATATATATATATATATATATATATATATATATATATATAATATAATTCGTTTATAACTTGACTACAGCATTAGCTATCGGATCCCAGCATAACTATCATCTTTCAGAAGTTACACGATCAACAACAGGCGCTCCAACGATTATATATATATATATATATATATTTAATCTAAGTAGGTTGATATGAGCTTAAAGACCGAAGAGTTTCCCTCATGTCTGGTAAGACAATCAGGTCGCACTTTCTTAGCTGTCCCGTAAAATCCGACTGACCCGGATTGAATGGTTGGTTCTGAACCTACAAGCAGAAATAATCCGTTAATACACCAACTCTTCCTAAGAAATAAGAACTTCAGTTCACCTGAGGATTGTGAATTTTCCAATACGCTACTCAGGGAGTGATTACAGGTCATGACAGGTAGAAAACCGGAAACTGAGGAGGAAGGAGTTTTCAAATCGATTTAGTCGAATAATCCATTAGTCATCCACGTTTCACCAAGAACAGCAACACCCAGTTTATGAAGGAACCGGTTAAAATGAAAGTGGCCTACGTACAGTTCGGGTAGTTTTAGGACACGAAGTGATTAATGTACAACAAAAAAATAAAAGTTTAAAATGCGAGTTTTCTTTAGTTAACGTTTAACAATTATTATATGCTTAATTTAATTACTGCAGAGGATTATTTAAAAAAAAAACAACAACAGCAAAACCCCTTTTTTGTCAGTTCATACTTATTTATTCACGAATAAATTAATAATTATAACCTGCGAAAACATTGGACAACAGATAATAGGGAAGATTGCACACATTCACACAAAGAATTTTTTAAAAATAGTAGTAAAATAGTTATAAGTTATACTGAAATATTGAAAAAATGATAAAATAAAAACACTAAATAACATCCTTACATATTTAAACTCGGCCTGAGGACCCCTGATATCACCCCCTTCCCCACGTTTGAGGAATAAAGCAGGACTCTCTGAGATCCCAGCACATCTCTTCCGCAGCGTCACGGGTACTGGAAGCTGAGTTTATTAATTTTGTCCAATATATCGCTAGCTTGGAAGAAATCCGCCACAATTAAAAAATTAACCATTTTTGTGTAATCATTATCAACTAAATTATAATTTTTTTAGTGATGAATACAGCTACAACAATTATTTATCGTGTTACCGCTGAAGAGCAGTTGTTTTTGAAATTATACTGTCACAAGTCAAAGTATTTAGGCCTAAAATTATGTTTGAAATAAAAAATACTTTACACAAGTTACCTCGAAGCATTTGCTTATAAATGGGTTAAAGAAATTATTTATACAATTGAGATAAAGAACCTCTAATAATCAGCTGAAATTTGATAAAAACTTCAAAGAATTTTGAGGAAACCTTCCTTTTTCTCAAAAGAACAGCTTTTGGAGTTATACCGGTCTTCTTCCAAGCTAGCGATATTTTAAACTTTGAATTCATATTTGTACAATTGGCTCTTTCCGTGAATTTAATTCTGATATAAATATTACAGTAAAAGGTTTTAAAACTGGACTTATCTTTGTAGATTTAGGCCGGAGTTTCATTACAAGGCTCATAGACCTAATCATTACATTTGACGGTTTATTTTCAATAAAATTGCACATAAATATGATATGATGACCAAATAATGATTGCAGGTCTATTAAAGATCTCAGCTGTCTAAAAAATCGGCAGTCTCAAGAAACGCAGAGAATAACACATGGGAGCAGGTAAGACATGTGCACATTGACGAAGAAATTAATTATGCATTCAGACTAATAGAAAGTACAGCAAGGAATGCAAAAAAAAGGTAAACATATTGGAATGTATTAGAGATAAACAATTTATTTAATCTCATAATCAGAAGGCTCTTTTATCAAATCTAGCATTTGGCTACTTTCTTTACAAAACAGACAGAATAAATAAACTAAAATATTGTTCTGAAAGCTATATTTCAATTCTGACTTTCATTTTCAAAAATAAGCTTCTGAAAATTCAGAAAACCTAGAGGGAGCTCCTTCTATAACAGGATATGGTCGAGCAATATAAACTATTAAGTAATAATCCATAATAAAAATGAATAGATGCAAATTTAGATTGTTTATTTATAATTCCTGACGAAAAATGAGATTCCCACTAAAGCCCAAATAATAATTATTCCCCTAATCTCCAATTTAATTTTCATTAAAATAAACGTTTGTTTAAAAATATTATAAATTAGTTATTTTATATAAATGGAATGCTCGAGTTTAATTTAATATTTAACATTTTTATGAAGAGAAATATATTTAAATAACACTTTTTTTTTTAAATATAGAACAAAGAGACAAGAAAAATACAATAAGAAATTTAAATTTACGTATTAATTTTAAGCAGATGTTATAAATAAATATTCAGCATAAGCCTTTTATATAGAGACAGGAAAACTTGGTTTAATTTTTAACTTTCTTCTACATTTCACGTTAAATAATTAAAGCAGCCTAGTTATTGTTAAAACAATTGCAGAAAATTCTATCAACAATATTACAATAAATTTCCACCATATTGCAAAATATTGGTAAAAAATATAAACCATAAAAAGCAATATAGAACAAACTGAAAATATTACATCCTCACTTCAGCCCCAACAATCTGCAATATTAACAGAACCATTAGTCTTCCAAAAGCTTCCTAATATATTTTCCTGACCCAACTGAAACGAAAGTCATAGTTTAACCAGTAAAAGAACACAGTTAATTAAAGTAAAGTTAACTGAGCTACAAGTATTAAGAAACAAAGAAACGTCAGGATATATATATATATATATATATATATATATATTTTTTTTTTTTTTTTTAATATTACCAAGAATCAATTAATTGTTTTAACATATTTTAGTATGAAATCAAATAAGAAAAGTTTCAGAAGGGTTAACGTCAAAACAATACTTTGAGCTCATAGACAAAATAATACTTTAAATTAGTATTTCTTTAAAACCTTAAGACGGGCTATTTTACAAATAGAAGATGGTTCATGTAATATATCTATGCTACAAAACTGTAAATTTTCATTAACAGTAGTGATATTTCTGTTTCTGCAAAAATTCCTCTAAACAGGCAATGATAATTTGTTTCCTGGACATCTCATGACCTTTGCACATGCACTTTATGAAAGCAAAAATATCACGAACACTGAATAACATTTTGGAATGGATATAAAAGCGTTAAAAAACAAAACGAATATGCAACACATTATAACAATGTACTTTATTTTATAGGCACGCCCTGATTTATAATAAAGTACAAAAGCACAAGTACAACTGAGCCTATGACGCACTGTTCAAATGTTGAAAAACGATAACATTTAAAATAGTTACAGTAAAAAACAATAAATTAAAAATTGAATAAAATAATTATTATCAAACGACGAAAACGTAAGTAACCTGCAACCTCTAAAAACGGTATTGTTTAATAATAACACCGCTTGTCTGAATAGAAAAAATACAAATTTTCTTCTTGACGAACAACAGACTTGGAATTTGTGTACATGAAAGAAATTACTCTACCATTCAGGCAATTTTAATATTTAACGACAAATGATCTAAACTTTCAAGTCAAGAAATGAAAGAAATTTCATAGTTAATAGCTAACAAAAACATTTGTTTATTGAAATGCCAGAGCAATTAAAAAATTATTATTATGTAATGGAAAAATCTTTTTTTTTTTTTTTTTTATCATAATATGTTATTACAAATTTTAACAAAATTTTTGCTAACTAAAATTGTACGTATATTGTAATAGAGAAATGCTATTAAAGAATGGGTACATAGAGAGGCTTTAAGCCAACTTAATGTAATGTAGAAACAAAGGTTCAGTCGCCATTGTACAGATTCAAATGTGTAACATCCTTGGCAGCATCCTATGCCAGATTCAGAACAAGTAATAAAAAAAAAAACACAACCGTAATTCTGGTATCGTTTACTAGTAATGGAAATGAAAAATAGTTCAATCATTTTAAATTTAAAAAAATATTTTAAAATAAAAATATTAAAAGGTGAATCATTTAAACAACCCATATTAGAAATAAAAAGGAGTATTTCAATAACTGAATTTTTAAAATTATGGCCCTTTTCATAAAGTAAAGTATTCATTTAGATTTATTTTATTTAGATTCTTCAATAACACGCATGCATGTGAAAACACTGAAAATTATTACACCATTGCTAATTATTTCCAAATAATTTTTAAGGTTTTCCTATATCAAAAAAAAATTTACTTGGATTGATTTTTTTTTTTTTTTATAATTAAAGACTTTGGTATCACGATTCCAAAACACTTTACATTTTTCCTCTATCTAATTGGCCGAGATATGGAAGAGTAAAACCTTTAATCCACCGCCATGAAACAAAATGGTGGATGAAAATACCGAGTTCCGAAGATCATCCTGAGGTATGGAGGTAAATCTCAAAATAATCGGTTTCGTGGTATCGGAAACAATCAGTAGACGACGAGCGGACTATTTTTATTCGATTTTTGAATGATTAGTATATAGAAAAGCAAAATTTCAAATTATGAGGGTGAAGGAGTTAAAACTTTCGGTTTCTTTAACTATCACAAAGGTTCATTGTTGAAAAAAATCGCCATAATTATTTTATTTCTTATAATTTAAACTATCAGCACCTCAAGAGACAAATGGAAAGTTGTAACTATAACATAAGAAAAAAATTTAACGCATTATCTTTAATTAAGATATTCCGATGATGCTTGCCCCAATGATACAGGAGTCTCTCTCTACAAGAACAATTGTAAAAAATGCTTTTGTCCGAAGGAATGCAGCTCATCTGCCGGTATAATCAAATGTTATCTGATGGATGAAAGACGGCAGCACAACAGATATAATAAGAACTCAAATATTCAAAGCTGTTAGAGGTTAAATGAATGTTTTTAATAATCGAAATTTCATTACACAAAATTATTTTAAATGATTAATTTAATATTAATTTTAATGCTAATACATTTAGAGGAAAGATAAAACTTTCCTATAACCATAATTTGGAAAATGCAGTGGACATAAAATATAAAAGACAGATCAACAAATAAATTATTAAATTGATTCGAGACTTTTTAATAATGTTTACTTATAAGAAAACTATAACCTAATATTTACGTGCTAATATTTCGAGAGTAAGAAGGAAAAGTCTGAGAAACCTTCCATGTCACCTCACTTTTTATTCGCTTTTGCGGAACACAATTAAAATAAATACCTATCCGATTCACGACCTATATTAAAATTTAACACCGCGCTAAATTTCACTTTTTGGCCAAAATTGAACAATTTTGATTTTGATTGCATAAAATTGCATATTTTCTTCTTTTTTTGGATAATTTAAACTTTACTAACATAGAATTACGTTTGAACCAAATTATCCATATTTTATAAATAGGTATGTACGCACATATTTATTTATTTAATTATTACATATTCCCTTATTAAATTCAAAGATTAAATTTTCCTTTAATTTTAGTTTAGGTTAATCGTAATATATTGTTCAATTAGAATCAGGTTTTTTTCTCACGTTACTCGGAATTTTAGTTCAGAGTTTGTAACCCTAACACAAAATTAGATAAGTTTCCATGAATTGATATTATTATAATTTCATTTAAAATTTTACACATTTTGGGTTCTTACTGCACGAATTTGCACATTTGCAAGTATTTTGGTTTTTTTTCACAGTATGAAAATCCGGTCTTTACTCATAAGTATTTAAGGTTGATTGTTATAAGATGGAAGGAATAATTTGCTATACTTTATGAAAATGCATAAGTTAACCAGTCTTTCGAACACTCGGGTAGGAAACTTTGAGTGAAGTAATGAGCGATTTAGATCTTCTGAATCACAAGAATTTATTCAGGAGTTTTTATTGTAATATGCTCTTAACAATTTGCTTCTGAATCTTTGACATTATATCCAACCAACACAGAAAATGTGTTTTGAAGGGCATAATGTGACTTGAAAGGCAGGAAAGAAATGAATCCATTTATAAAACAAATAACAATAGCTTAGAATAACTTCCAAAAATTAATTCATTGAATCTAAACACGCAATACTAGAATAATCTATTCATAAACTAAAATAAAGAAAGTTCTGAGAAGAGAATGAATATTGTAAAGGAAAGTTAACTAATTAGTGAACACAAAGAAGCCTGGTGTACCATTGAGGAAAGTACGAATACGTTCCTCTTGAGTAAGAAGGTAGAGGAGAGGGCTAAATTATAATTATCTCATGAAACTGCCTTAACCTCTCAGCTACTAAAGGTATGCAGCACTCAAGAAATTATAAGGTCATTAAATAACTTCTTTTTTTTTCTTCTGATTTTGGTAAAGTGCCATCGACAGCTTCAAATCACCTACATTTTATTTTTTCGAGAAGCTTACTGTGTCCAGCATCGTATTTATCTCTATTTAAAAAACATTAAAAGCTTAACCATTAATATGTATATACAATTTATTATATAATAATAATAATATATTATTATTATCCGCATTAATGGCAATTCCTATACCTTTCAAATCACTACACTATCATAAGGAGGGGTTGTTATTTAGAAAATAACAAAAATAAAAAATCGAATTTTTTACTCTCGTAAGTTTATTACCTACGATATACACAACATTTTTTATTTATTTATTTCATATTATCGGTTATTAAGGATTTTACTATTGTAGCTTATGTGTGAGTAGCATTTTGGTGCATGTTCTACTTCTTGTTTTGAATTAAGAACTTTGTCTTGATTTATTACAATGTATATTGATTCTAATATCTTACGTTTTGCCCATGAATTAGATTTGTATAGTATTTTTACATAACAAAATCTATTTCTTGTCTAAGAATCTTGGCATGATTTGATACAGCCGTACTAGTTTTTGTTTTGGATTTTAATGTGCTTTTGTGGTTATATATATAGTTTTGATACCGATAGAAGTCGTGAATACGTATAGAAGGCGTGCCTATGTAGGATTTTTTACAATTCTTGCACAATATATTATACGAGTGCATTAGATTTCTCTGATTTTCAATGGGGTTGGGTCTTTAGTTTTAGTTAACAAATTTCTTATTGAGTGTCTGGGTTTTAATGCAAACTTGAGATCATTGATACTATTTTCTTATTAATATATTTATAATATTATGTCAGTTTATTTATATACATTAGCGATTTCAATTTATTGTTGTATATGGGAGTTGCTGTTATATGATTTTTTTATTCTCGGGACGATTCATTATCTGCTAGTGGTGACATAACATAAAAAAAAAATTTTAAGTCTGGTTTAAGTGGAGGGCCGAAGGGTATTTAAGTTATTAGTAAATTGTGAAAGTTTATTTTCATCAGTATTTTATATTAGGTGAGTTTTATCTATTTTATTATCAATTGAAACTTTTTGGGCTATAAATGAATTCTTGTGTTTTTTTATTGCATTTTACCATAATTTTTAATTAATTTATTCGGATTATTCGGACTATTTAAATTTACCTACAGCCGAATAAATTATTTATATCAAAGAGGCAATCATTTCAAAAGTTAGAGAAAATTATCAATTTTTTTTTTCTCACAAACCTAATGAAAATCTTTAGTTTCATGGAAGAAATGGTCAAAAATATACTTTAAAAAGTCCAATATTTAAGATTTAACCATAACTACCAAGAAGATATTGTTCATTATGTCTCAAACTAGAACTAATAATTATGTTTAACCTTTGCAATAATTATAAATCGTAAACAGATTTCGAGTAGGCTTCATTCTAACTCCTTCGATTTTAGCCAGTGCAGAAGAGTAAAATAGATTCAATCAGTGGCTAAGAAAAGAAAAATTAACTAAAACTGGCCGAATCGAACCGTTATCTGTTCTGCTTGAGCATGTTGGCCCATCGCGGCTTCAGTAATGATTAAATCCATATTCTAAAATAATATACATTACAAGTCAATGAAGCTCTCAAAAATGTTTTTTTTTTTCAAGAAATTAAGAGCTTTTTTGGTTAATAATGTTTTTTTTGGTCATTGGATAATATTTATGAATATATATATATATATATATATATATATATATATATATATATATATATATATATATATTCTGTTGGCTCTATAGATCATGGAGATTTTTGGCCGCGCGATGTGGTATTCATACAGACAACTCTGTTTGAGAGAGCATAAATAGCCTAGAGGGGTCACCCAACCTCACGTTGTAACGAACCATGGTTTCTGTGGTGCAGCGGCAGTCTATCCATAGCTCCATAACCGGTCCTTTTGGGATCCATTCGGCGGTGACCGTCCTACCGACTCACTCAGGTTCAAAGGCAGTGACAAATCGGTCTAGATCTACGGATTATGGCTGTTCGAGGTCAGTAGGCGCACGATATTTCTTTCCCCGAAGCAGACCATCTAAGAACCAAATCTCCGGACGGCTATTTTATATCCTGGAAAACCACAACGTGATTCACAATTTATTACTCCTATGCCCGGTCTGTGTGAGTTACCTCTCAGACTGACGGGCCTCATATACCCGAGGGGAGGAGTGATTAAATTATTGAGCAATTACATTAATTATTAATTAAATTAAATGCTGGAACCGGGATTCGAACTTAGAATCTTTAGGTTTTTAAGTAGGTGCACTGGTGTGTGTTTTATATATACATATACAAATTGTATATGTTAAGCAGGTTTTTTATTTTTATTTTTCGAAAAATCCCTTCGATTCAATTTGGAATCGAAACATGCAAATCAGAGAAAATTATTTGTTAGTTGCAATTCAGTTAAACAACCCTTATTTAAAAAAATTAGTTTACAACTTTATAATTATCATACAATAAATATTTCTCAGCCATTCTTAGATAAAGACGGCTAAAGATTAAATATAGGATACTAGCACTGCCTTAAGCCAACACCGTACATTAAATTTCGGACAGATAGCAAACCTAAAATAAAGATACAGACTAATAAAGGTGCATTGCTATGTATATTTACATCCTGTCTAATCTACTAGCAGTAAATATGACAAATTATAAATTATCTTACAGATAAAGGTGAATTATCTTTAAAACTTTCTTAGCCAGTAAATTTCTTTATGACAATGCGATTATGACATATTTATTACTCCCTAACGTCATGGTTTCCAATTAAAATGAATATTTTTACGATATACAGATATTACAGAAAAAAAAATCTTCCAAAAAGTATTTTTTTCGTAAAACAAAAACGCAGTATCAACCACGTAATTACATGGTTACATAATATCTACATATATACTAATGTAGTAATAATGCCTTTAATAATAATATAATCTGTTATGAAGGCAATGATAACTGCAAACAGCTTTGCTAGCTTCTTTATGTTATCCCTTAGATTTAAATAATTTCATTCATTATTTTCTCCTGATTGATGACCACAATCATTGGCACCATACAAATCGATACCTTTAAACAATGAGCTTATCGATTTTGAGTTAACTAAGTCCAGTCATTGGTGATTGATCGATTTATTTACCAACTAGAATTAGAAAATGTTTTAATAAAAAATGAGATATCTAGTAAGAATCCCAACAAGTAGCAATAAAATGAATTCCAAGGTGGAAAGGGAATATCCATAAAAGTATAAAAAATGTTTAATCACTATAATATAGGAATACATCGTCGCCACCACCTATTGTTAACGAATGTGAAAATCGTAACACTTCAGAAGACCAAAAATGACTACTTTTTACGTTTGACTTCTCCATAGCGAATTTTTTTTCGACCTCTGGGTCTTTTGTGTTTGAATGATGTTTGGGTTGATTTGTGTTTATATGATATTTTTTTTTTGTTGTAAATATGCATTACAATTAAAAAATTTTATTTTTTCGATTTTTCACATTCGTTAGTTGCAAGTGGGGCTATGATATATAATCAATTATTTGATAACAACCTTTAACTGATTCACTTATTTTATTATATTAACATCGACTAACTTTAATATGACAGGTATTCCGATGAAGTATGTCAAGCCAAAAGTGACTAACAGTATGCGTGAACCATGAAACACATCAATGGAATGCCGTCCCACAACACATTTGTACGTTAATAAAAAAAATTATGAAATACAATTAACTATTGGGTATGAATATGTGCGTAATGAATATGGGGGTAATGAGTATGTGGGGGCAAGTATTTGAATACTTAATTAACATAAATTTTGTTACAAATGAAGATGTTATATTATAAATAAACCTCACACAGAAAATAGTTATATATTAAAAAAAAAATTCTATCGTCTTGAAAAAAAAAAACATAAAAATTTTGTTAATGAACACATCGTTTCCGATTTTAAAATAAATAAATTATGCATGCATATGATTAGCTCAAAAATTCTCACCGAAGAAGAAATTTTGATTTATAGAGAAATCATTGAAACAACAAATATAATGTATAAAAGTTCATGCATTATTGTAAAATATGCTATTGTTTTAACATGAATATGAAACATATAGGACCAATCGATCTATGACAGTAATATATTATTTCTGAAACCTTGATAAAGAAATAATCAAAAGCAGATTTCAAAGCACTTATTCGAAGACATACAAAGCACCAAGTTTCAACAAGTTCACAGACTGGGTACAATTATAAAGTTCTGGACCTTGCAGAACAGCTGATCCAATCAAAGCTCTCGTGGCTCTAAAGCAAGAACTTTCATTAGTGAGTCGCCTCTGAAGAGAAATAATTGGATACTGTTGGAGGAGAACAAGTCATTGCTATATATTGTTTCTCTTCTTCGCAAATTCACAGTTTCGGTTGGAAAACATTTGAAGAGTATGAAAAATCGTCGTCTAAAAAAGAGAGCACTTAACTTTCAGAAGCACGGCGACAGAAGTTATATAAATTGAAATTAACTTGATTTTATTTCAAAGAAACAAGCAAAAAGAAATGTTATCGAGTGTTACGATTTACCAAAATGAACTTAATTTATTAGGTAACAGATCGAATTCTTCCGACTTAATTCTAAGAAGAAATTTATTACGAATTTTCCCGTCGACTTTCACGATGTTAAAGGTTTCATCTTTTGTAATTATACTTCATTAATTTGTTTTATACAGACTTCATTAGCTCCTCCTTCCCCTTCCTCTCCACGGGAACTATTATTATATCTTTTTAAGAAAAACTTTCCTTTCAGCATCCACTTAACTTTCACAGCACATCGATACCTGATATTCAAAGCTATGCTAGAACAAGAATCCAACTAATAGAGAATACCGTTCATGTTTCTTAATGATTAAAAAGCAATTTTAAAGCAATGCAAAATTTTGATTTTTTTTTAATCGCAGGTAAAGATGGGCCGCAGTTTGGCATGAATATATTGTGGCTACAGAACTAATTAGTAAAAAAATAAATTTATTTATGTAGAAAGCAGTACATGCCCTATCAACCTTAGGAGTATTAACGGGAAAGTGTGCTTAATCCTTATGCACACTTCTATACCAGTATAGTACATTACCTTAGATTCATACTAATTCATATCTCACTACTGAAGGATATTTTCTGAGCCATAAAGTAGATGGTTGTAATTTAAAAATGTGATGAGACTTACATTACATAAATCATTCATAGTACAGATATACTTCACATAATTTTTATAGCGATAAAAGAGTGTCAACTAGCACAAAGAGAATATGTTAAAATAAGTAACAATAAATTTGAAGTCTTAAACAATTCCAATAATGGGAACATACCTGGTGTGTTTTCGATTTCGGAGGACGCTGTTTTCTGGTAATCCAGGTGTGCGTCGATAACATCCACGATCTGGCGGACGGATGAAAGAAAACAAGAGAGAACGAAGAGCGAATAACTGCGAACACAAACAATACCACCCTCACTCAGAGTTAGACCGGTACTGAAGGCTTTGTGACCCGAGAGGCGCGGGCCGGATCTGCGCATGCGCCAGGTAACAGGACACTGTTTCAGTCACCGGGTGGATCAGGTTCCGGCTCTGGATAATTATGTCACCGGAGGATTCTCTTCTGGAAGGTAAAAAAAGGAGGACTTCCCTGAGGGCCTGACCAAGGAAGGAGGAAGGATCTCTTCTTTAAGGTTGGATAGAGATCAAACGGTAGAAAGAGTACTTTTCTTAGGTTAATCATTTAATTAGCAAGGATTGTCTATAAAGATAGAAATAAACAGTTGTTGGGAGAGGCGGGCACTAGTCGAATATAGATCTGATGAAATTCAGCAAAAACAAAACCTTTTAATATCAAAACATTCTAGTATTATTTATATTATTTCAGAAAATTATCATCAAATAAGAGCGATTTCAGCCTATCGGTTCGCAAAATGGATCACGAAATCTGAAGGAATTATTGCTTAAACTTTTAGAATAACCGGTTTTGGCCTCAGAAATCGATTTAGCAAAAAAAACAAAAGAACATTTGAAAATCATTACACGTTAATCTGATAAATAAATCGTGTTTATCTTCGTATCACTAACAATATTTAGTAAAACTGCGGTAATATTTTGACATCTTAATAGTATTAATATTATTGTGTGTTTATTGAAGTGGTAAATCTATTGTAAAGTATATGACGGTACAACATATAACTATTGTAATTGTTTTATTTTTTATTCAGGATAATTAATTTAATAAAATATTGAAATAATTTTATCATTTCATAAATTGCGGCATGTTCAGAATTTATGAAATGATAAAAATAAAAAAGAACTCTCGTTCTGTATTATAAACTGACTGATGCGAACTTGATCCAGAAGTATTGGAAATTACCGCACAATTTCAAACAAAACAAGATGACTAGAGGGTGATATGGTCTACAGTTAAATATGAATGGAATAACAAAAAATAAATGAGAAATTTCCATTAAAAGTTATGAATTGAAAATTATGACAATCTTACTTCCAAAATTGATACTTGGGATACTTTACTATCCCATACCAATACATAATTTAAGTTTCAGAGTATTAATCCCCATCTTCACACTGAAATCAACATTTTTTTTTTTCATAACATAAATCATTACATGTAATTACAATTACATTTTAACATATATTTCCCATAACGCTATAATAATTTAATTTAAATCACCTGAAGCTAATTCAATATACAAGGATATATATATATAATCTGTTCTTCAAGTCAATACTTATATTGTAATTTGTCAATTATTAAAACTCATTAAAAATATCGTATATTATTATAAATAATAATAATAATAGTAAATATAATTATATTATAAAACAATTGTTAATCATCGCATCATTGAATCCTTTGAGTTAAAATGATTTTTCACACCAAATATCAAAAATGAAAAAAAAGTATTATCTTAACATTTTTTGGAGTTTTTTATGAAAATATTGAGGATTATATGGGAGTTCCAAAAATGGAAGAGTGTGGTAATAAATCGAAATTTCTGGAGAGCAAGTAGTGCTATAAAAGATCGGTCTAGGACCATTTTGGTCCTTGTTCATGTATTTTTTCAAGAATACCTATTATTAAATTTTCTCAATATACGGGAAAAGGTATTTTTGTTTTCATACAATTTTTATTGTAGGTAGGCACTGACAAAAGTTTTTCGGAAATTCTCGATTATGCACAGAATTCAGAATTCGTCGAAATATTTGATATCAATAAAAAATCGTGGAGGTTTAGTCCAATTCTACATTTGGCGTTATCGAAGTCTGTAGAATGTGCGACAAAATATGCACAGTGTCACCGAAATCAAATATTAAAAATGTCGATCCAATTTTATTGGGATTAAGTGCGCGTTTACAGAATATAAGATTATTCGGATTTCAAAACCATTTTGTAGATTAATTAGAAAACAATCATAAGCAGCGGTTAATTGAAATTGTAGGTAAACTTTACTTTTCCATAAAAAAAAAAAAAATAAATGTCAGAGATTTGGACGAAAATATTTAGAAAAACATTGCGGCATAAATTAACTAAAATCATTTATTTCAAAGAGCAATAAATGTTTGTTACTAGTAAACGTCAACAGTTTATTTGGTTTATTACCTAAGCTTCGATCAAAACTTTATTAATGGGATAACAATAGGAAATACATAACAAATAATAGACATAAGTCTATTTGTTTCTACAGAGAACGAGGGCTGGATGTGGGTGACGAGAGTGGAAATACTGGGCCCACCCCCCTCCACTCATTTTATATTGGGAATGCCTCTCTGTGTTATTCTGTACTCTATGGAGACAGTAGTTCGCTCCAAGAGATCTACAGATGTAATCCCACTTAATAGTTCCTGTCCTGATGATGCCTGAGTTGGCATAACGTCGATTGGTTAATCATTTACCGGTATTTGAGAGACTCAAGGTTTCGTGTGTGGAATCTTCCATTTATATTCTAACATTTATAAATTTAGTTTTTTAATGCAAATGACACATGAAATATACCTGCAGACTTCACCTTAGGAGTTCTTTAAGAATCAAAAAAGAAGGTTTCGAGAGACTTGTGTGGTAGGGACGTTTATCGTATGTTCCTTCGTTTCAAATCATAAAATTGAAAATATGAGACCAAATTTGCAAAACTGAGTATGGACTAAAAAAAAAAATCTGGTTTCTCCAAAGAATCCTGAATCGTGAAAAAATGGCTCCATCAGAACTACCCTTCTTTTTCATTAACATTCATATGACCTTTATAATAGATCCCAAAGGTGCGTCCAATCGTTTTCGTCGTTTAGAACAGCTAAACCCTCACAACCGTTCATTATTGCGGGTAATGTATAATCTGTCTCATGTCTGTTTCTGAATTATACCAGTAGAAAATGTATGAGCATCTGACAGTCAATATAGAGAACACCTGTTAGGCAACTACTTAGTGGTGTTTATAAATAAATAAGACTAAATATATGTATTAACAAATTAAGTTTAAATAAATAAATACTATGCTTTTATTTTTCCCATTGATAACAATCGCCCTTGGGACGGGAGCCAATCCCTAGTTAAAATATAAATATCATAATAAATGTTTTAAAAGTTACGATGAGGTGACAGCATGACAAAAACATAAAACCAAATAAATAAAAACAAAATTTAAAGTGAGAAAAACATTAAGCCGGTACAGAAAATCAAAATCAGAAATAGTTTACAAATATGATTTTTAAAATGCCAAATAATCCAGGCCAATTATGCAACCTCAATAGTTTTCAACTATTTTCTACACTAGAAAGATTCTGAATTTCTATAAAACTTGTTTTATTGAATTTATTCTTCGGAGAATGAGATTTCTTCTCGCTTGTCAACCAGTATTCCAGGAAATAAATGTCTTGAAAAAGTTAGCGCTAAAGCACAAGAAATATATTACGGGCACAAAAGACCGCCTAAAGTTCAAAACTTCGAAAAGAAGTTTTAACTTTAAGGAACTTTCAATGAGAAGGAAAGGTTGAAGTTGACAAAACTCTTGAGATGTTTTATCATCGTCACTAACAGAGGCATAAAGAAAAACAAGACCAAAGAGCTTTAAAAAAAAGTTTAATGCTACAAAAGAATTGTTTTATCATTTAGAAAAAGAAAAGAAAGACCATAACTTGGGTCTTTGGGCCTCAAACCGAAAAAAAGTAACGGGGACCTGGTAGCATGCCTTAGGATCTTGCTTTAGTGCTGCTACCTGTTGTAGAGATTGTGGATTATTTCTATATTTTCATAATAAGAGACCTAGGTATAACTTAAAACCTTTTTTCAGTGGGTCAAATTAACCTCCAACTGGTGTATGCCAAGCATGGCCAAGTTACCATACATATAATTAATGAAAGATAATATGGCAAACGTTGCCTTGATATCTGATAAATGAAAAAATGCCTTGACTTCTGATAATATTAACAAAAGTTAAATCCTGCAACAGATACAACGGAAACACAGACATTGTGGTACATCAGACCCCTTTAAGTGGATTGAAATAGTAGATTTGGACGTTCCTCTATTTAGTTTTATGCACTAATATGTCCGATCAAAACAGTAAAAAGTGTTAATTCAAATTTATGTAACTGTATATACATAAACACGAGCATTATTAGTACCTAAAAGTTTCTGAAATCAAATTTTTCAAAAAAGACAAATTATTTTAATACAAAGTAATATACTCGTAAGTAGTAGAGTCATTTTCCATGTACATTCAGCCCAGAAAAAGACCTCACTATTTCAGATATTCATAAAAATTGGTACAGGAATATTACTGGTATGGACTATGGAAAAACTATTTTTTGTATTACAGAGCTGTAAAGTTCTCACAAATGAGTAAAAAAATCAAGGAACGGCAATTGTTGGGGTTGAAGCTTTCCTATTTTAGCAAGAGAGATGAGGAAAAATGTCATTTTACAGCATTCTTCATGTCCTATGGTACACAACAATATATAGGGTAAGATGAGACAAATTTTCTCAACACCTAATTAAAATTTTAATTTTTTTTTTATGTACATATTTAAAAAATTTCAAATTTATTTCTTGAATAGTAAGTATTATTGTAAATCACAGGACAAAATATAAATTTGGAATGATAATGCCTGCATAAAAAAAAAAATAATAATAATATTATTGAAGGTCCTTTTAATGATGTAATAATTTTGCTAACATAAAAATAATAAATTTATAATAACTTTGTAACCCATCGTCATTTGTTGCAACTTGGGAAAATGTGCTAACTTTCCAGCTGAACTGAGTGTAAAATTTTGGAAGGATCCTTTCCTGAAAATCTAATCCCAACAGTATGTTTCATTTAACCACTGTAATCTAGAGAATCCAGAAAAAGATTTAAAAGAATCTATTGATTTCTTTTGCAGAAAGTTCTCCTCTTTGGTTCAGCACTACTTCATTGCCAAGCGACAGAGATCTTTCATTTACTAAATAAAAGAAAATCTGAAAGAATCAAAATTTGTTGTCACATGTAATTTTTCTGAAAACAGTCCTACAAGAACAGAGTTACTACTGGGTGAAGCAATAGGTCACAGTCTATCACTTAGTTATATATTTTAAAGAGGAATACAAAGTTAAATCATTGATTCTAATTCCCTAGAGCATAATGCAGTTGAAGTGATTACTTTTCAATAGAAATTCATTATCTTTTTGATGGCTGAATTTCAAAAATCCAAAATGATTTTCTATTTTCCACATGGGTCTGTTGCCCAATACAAAAATAAACAATAAACTCCTTAAGCCTCTGCTTTCACAAGGAAGATTTTAAAGAAGAAGCAGAGTGGCAATCTTTTGCCACTGCAGTTGCAAATGGCTTTGCGACAGAGTTAGAAGTTCTGTAAAGAGACTGGCATCTCATGTCTGGGTGGAAACCATATCCAAATCCAACAACTTTTTGAATGGATATGAAACATGGATAAAAAAAACTATTATCTACCTGAACTTTGTATACTTAGCCCAAGAAGACTATGTTAAATCAAAATTTTTCTTGAGAAATCACTTTGACCAAGCTTCGTCTATTTACGGAACGTACCGATAGAAACTTGAACATATTAACTTCCACATGTACACAGGGAGAGGGTGGTGCCACAGATGAATCGGCACCTGCTAATAAGTTATATTTAAATAAATATATTTAAAAAAAATTATACTGTTGGTATTTGCATTCCTTTAAAACAGTAAACAGCAATAAAGTTTAAAGATTCAACTAAGAAAAAGAACATGAAGCTAAGAACTAAAGTTCAAAAACTTCAACTCAAACTTTTTGTGGCCCAAGAGCTTTAAATTTTTAGGTTAATTTTTGCACAAAATTATTTAAAGTACGTTATAGACAGCAAATTCTTTAAAAAAATTTCCCGGGAATATACCCAGATCTCTCGCCCGAAAGGGGAATATAGCTAGGAATAGGAATAGGAATAAGGAGAATAAGGACCCCCAGTACTATGATTCATGCACTCGCTAACAAAGGATGCTGCTCACAACTATATCAATTTCATAATAAAGATTAAAGAGTGTTAAGTCCACAAAACAAAAAGTTGAATCAATAATTAGTGAGTATGAATATAAATAAAAACAACTTAGTTAAACTTTATTATTATTATTATAAAATTTACTATACTAAATTATACGATCTGTTTATCATTTTAGTTTGAAAAGGCTTCCTTTGTTTGGTACACATCACTTTCAAGTAGAACATACATTCTTCCAGTGGAAGTCACATGATCAACTTTCATCAGACCATTCATTACTGAGACACACAGAATATGAGAATAGATAGTGTCTTGGATATGAGAATGATATAGAGGCCCAGCTGGATGAAGAAATGTTATTTTTACTTCGTCAAGTTCTTCGTTTTTCACGAAAACATACCTAAGCTACCAGCTTACTTGATAGACAACAGTGATCTAGCTTGATATGTCTGCTAATTTAAGTTTTTATTTTCTTTGAACTCATCCAATTAAAGTTTTTAAAGTTTTTTAAAGACTGTATATCTGGAAACACTAGACCCCACCCTTCTGACATATATCTCCTATCTTAAACCTTAACCGGGGACAGTGAGTAAAAATTACCCAAGGTGGCAGCCCAACTTTGTGTTTCACAGAGATGGAGACCCTAGAAGGTACCAACTACCTCTCTACTTTTTGGTAGGGATAAATAAATTAATGTGGTTCACAGTACTTTAACTAACCCCTATCATCCACCCATCATTTTCTTGTCTCTGAGACATAGTATAAAGTATTTTGGCCCTTTGTCCCTGCGGGTGTGACTTTTTTCTTCTTTATCAGATAATTTCTAATTCAAATTACTTGACATTTTAATTCAGATAATGAGTTTTTGTATGTTTTGAATGGAAAATAAGCCTCATCGTAGTAAAGTGTGTGTGTGTGATGATGATTTTGAACAAAGTATAAGTCAGTGGTTGAATGAATCAGAAGATTGTGGCAGTGACATTGAAGATGAAGATCCTGCAGTTGACAGTGGTTTAAGAAGCTTCGGAAATTGAATTTAGTGATACTGAACAAGTGCGTGATGATGTAGAAGAAAACAACAAGTAAATGCATTGTTTGTTCTATCCCTATCTGCTTGAAATGTAGTTGGAAGATATGTGTCAATTGTACATTAGAAGTACGATACACAGTTTTCCAATAAACTTAATTTTATTTTATTAATTCATTTTTATTTTGTTAGAAATATGGTATAATAAATATAAGAAATAAGTATGGAACAATGGCAAGCAAATCAAAACTTTAATTATTTACTAATTTTGAAATAAAAAAACAAACAAATTTTATGGATTTGCTACTTTTCATTAAATACACTTCTGTAAATCTTTTATGTATTTTTTAGTGACCTAATAATCCACTTAATATGTTATATATAAACTATATTACAATAATGAAATACAACTTTTATCATAAAAGTTATAAAGAACTTTTATCATAAAAGTTATAAAGCCTATAAAACAAATACAGGCGCCTGGGTTAAAATGACCCTTTGTCCCCCGCTAGTGTTACGCATTTGTGGTGTCCCCGGTTAAGGGTTAAGGATCGGTACCAAATGATAAATCCTTTCTAATCTTCTCCTCAATAATATGAAATTCCCTCTCAACATTCTATCCTCCATAAAACTCTTCTTTTTTTTTATTATAACCCCTCCCTTAAAATAAATGACAATTATTAATTAAGCTCTTATATATAATTTATTAAGAAAAATGAATCTATGAAAAACATAAACCTATGAATAAAGATGTTAGAAGTGTGAAGACAAATGTTCAATCTTCCTACCTTAGTACATTTTAATAAATGACTATAAGCCTTCATTGAGAAAAGAGTCTTGCTTATGATTATGATGGAAATGGAAGTACACCACAAATCAGAATTTCATCAAATATATAAGATGTTAACAACCACCTCTTATAAACCTGCCGATCTAAAGATTTAAAAAATTAGCTAAATTAAGTATAAAAAAAAGAATTTGTGCGATGAGTTTAAGATGAATTAAACTTAATATTTAAGGATAATAAAATGGACAATCAAGTGGCCAATAAAGTATATGTAGAAATGAAATGTAATTTATTAAGAAAAATGAATTTTGACAATTGGCCGAAACATCAAAATATGAATAAAGATGCTAGAAGTTTGAAGGCATATGATCAATCTTCCTACCTTGGTACATTTCAATTAAGTTTGTATTGTTCTTTGAACTCATCCAATTACAGTTTTATATACACTCTGGAAACACTTGATCCCACCCTCCTGGCGTATATATTCCATCTTTAGGACTGGCACAAAATAATTCTTTTCTAATCTCCTTAATAATAAAATCGCCAACATCCCTCCCAACATTCTATCCTCCTTAAAACTCTACTTTTTTTATTAGCACCTCTCCCTTCAAATAAATGATAATTATTGTATTATCATTTTTTAATTTCTACCTAGAGATTGCTCCCAATACTAACCAGAGTAGTAATATCAAGGATTAATTTTGCAGTAATTGAGCCTGATGAGAATCGAATGAAAACACCTTTGAACCGGCCATTCAGGGATCCTCACCTCAATGGAATCAGCATACACTGCCTCTATGTTTCAGACGTAACATAGTATGAATACATCAAAACAATGCTTTACAAATTATCTTACTCCCTTTTGAGGCCTGAATCATGAAACAAAGAAATTGTTAAACTATTATTATATTTTAGAGATCAATAGAAACAATAAAATATTTTCAAATTATAAAATAAGACATTGTAATACATGACTTTTTTTTTTAAGATAAGGATGATTGTACCAATAATTGCATACCCTTCAACAACCATTTAGTTTATTGTCAATATTTTCATTGAATAAAACTGCATAGTAGAATCAAGAACCCTAAAATCTAAAAATGTTCATGAGAATAAATGATCAATTGCTGATGGGGAATATCCATTGACAAAATACCTAAACTTTCTAATTTAAAAAAAAAAAAAAAGGTCATAGATTCAATATTTGTCCACACTGACCCATAAAAAGTTGGTTAAATGTAATCAGCAGACTAAAGGATTTTTTTATCATGTTAAAACATAGTTAAAAATTAAAAATTATTATAAACTATTGATGGAAGAAAAAATCAGGAAGTGGTAAATACAAATTTTATTTTAGATTTACCTGATGGACTTAAGATGGTGCTCACTCCATGGCAGAATTCTTGGTAAGAGAGATATCCCCGACCTCTAGCGTCTAAACGCTGCACTAATCTCTGGGCTTCATCCTAAAAAGAAAATGCTTTGAAATTTATATATAGTCTCAAAAGTGTAATGTAATAATTTAACGATTGCTTGGTATAATTATATACTGTTAAAATAAAATCATTAAAAAAAACTTTTAAGCAACTTACTGAACAAAATAGACTATAATATTTACGTGCCATCATACTGAGATGAATGAATAAATAAAACATTAAATAAATTTGTAATATTTTTTATATTAAAAAATAGTCCTCCTCCTTACTATTTCCTCCATTTCATCATATCCAATATTATTGAAAGGCTAATTATTTATAATTATAATTATTATTTCAAACAATTATAATTGATTTGTTGTGATTTTAATGTTGCATTCAAAATTACACAGGAGTTCAATTAATAAATATTAAAACAGTTAGTAAAAAGTAGATGAATTACCAAGAACATTTCAGATACAAGGATATCTAATTATGAAGCATCATAGAGAACAGACCAAATCTAATTTCTGAGAAGAAACAACAGGGATCAAATGAGTTTTATTGAGCCAACTTAACCAACTACATACTAAACACTCATACCATTGATATTAATGTTATAGTTTAGTTTAATATAAAATTTAGAAAACACTAAAAATATACTGATTTTTTAAAAATGTTAAATAAAAGTAAAACAACAAATGTAAATGAAAGGCTAAATTCAAGTGAAATAAAGTTGAGGCTGGAGCAAAGGTATTAGTTGATCTATATAACACTGCAATTTTTAGCTCAAAAAAGCTTGGAAGAGTTGGGCTTTTTCAAGTATATCTGAGGAATTACCTATCAAAGGACTTTATTTTTATTTATTC